>JTDE01021224.1:0-15693 GCA_014338405.1 Paragonimus skrjabini miyazakii | reverse complement strand
TCTTCTTTCATTAATTTTCAGCCTCCTCAGTAACGTTTTCTTCTAGGATATTCTACGTCACTGTTGAGGTGAACGGCGGCCCGAGCCACAGTACCTTTTGGCCAGGCTCATGGCTGTTATGATGATGATGAAGTGCAAACCGGGAAACGCGGCTGTTATTCCAAGACGTGACCCAAACATAGTCGGATACAGCAGATGTGCCACTTATTGTGTATGCCACGTGATCATCTGCCTGCTAGAGCGACCAACTAAGCGAAACCGGTCACACAAGGACGCAACGCCACTACCGCTGGTCTAAACAGTGCTGGTAGAGTTTTATTACCAGGATGTGCATTCCTATGTGTGTCGCATCCCATCTTCTAATCGAGTGGTAACGGTAAAGGTATACGGAGTGCAGAACTCAGTCAAAGGTGTACCATACACCTGCAGAAGTTGAGCTCGAAAAATTTGTTAAATTGGTATGAAATGGGCAATCTGTGAGCAACCAGACACGTTGTTACAACCAGCATTCTACTATCATGTGTGACACTGAAAGCCATCCGTTATACTTACAGGGTTCTTGATCTGGATGGATTATTTAACTATGAGCACGAACTATGAAAGTCAAGACGAATGGGACAAATGCGTGTCACAAGTTATCCTGTGGTGATCCAATCTTATTCAACAGTTCCTGCCAGTGACCACCGATTAGAGTTCAATATTACTGTTTTTTGACTTGTCAGTCAAAATAATTTATCCAAGAGGCTCAGATGAGATAACAGTATACATGTACCACATCCGTGGGACAATCGACTAAGGCGTATAAGCCGAACACTGTAAATTAGATCGTCCAAATAAGATACGTGCGACAAGCTTGTCTGACCCTGATAATTGATCAGATATCATTGTAGCCGAAAGTGGCCAAGTTGTGTGTGCGTTAGGGTAAAGGCTAAATTCGGAGTTGGTGGAGGAGTCCTTACCTAGTGGATAGACATTGCTGACAAATAGTGAAAAATAGCCAGAAACGATGTTCGTCGGCTAGAACTGGGGTTAAGGACTAACAATACATCAAAAAGGATAAATAATGAGAGGAACTCCTGTAATCGTGTATAAGACAAAAAATGCACCTGTTTATCAGACTCACTTCATGGTTTGCTTGGATTTCTGAACGTAACTGATGTCGTTCAGTTTCAAGGGCTTCGACGGATGCTGTCAGTTGTGTCTTTTCCTCCAGCAACGTATCGAGAGAGGACTGAAATGAAACGAACAGTGATGGAGATTGAATTTGAGAAAATCAGCTTGCAAATAAGACTACTTACTCAAATGGAAAGTAGGCAAAGAACTAAAATACCTGTACACTGCCCAGTTCACGTTGTTTGTTCTCCGTCTTCAGCGCAAGTTCACGCGTACTGACTGCGGCGCTATCCAGTGTACGACGTTTCTCTGTTCGGAGTAGCTCCAGCTGAGTGCGCTGCTCCCCAGTTTCGCGAGCCAACAATTCCAATTGGTGTTTGTCTTCTTCCAACTGTTTAGGGTATCAAACCGTATTCGAAGAGAAATTTTGTTACTCAACTGCAAGAGAGCAGCTTAGCTAGTAGCAATGAACTAAAGTCCAGTCAATCAAACATTTTAGGGAGTAGATAACGTGAGCTCATCGGAACTATTAAGTGGTAAGTAGTGAGATTTTGGTCAATATAAATTAAATCTCACTCGCAACTTCCCACAGCTTTCGTACGTCTACAGACTTTCCAGTCAGTCCCTTCTGAAACGCACTATATACAGAGTTCATCATTACTCCATATCTTTGCCACGCAGGAAGCTGAATTTCAGTCAAGCTTTCATGAGATAATCGTGTCAAAGGGAACTTCGGTAGATTTGTCAACGACATACACGAAAACAGTTTCTAAGTATTAACTAAGAACAAGAAGGAATGCGGTGACAGTCAGAAGGTGCATAAATGAAACTAAAACTCACCAGTACACACAAGAAAGAAACAGATAAATCCGTTTTAAAGACTAAAGACTGTCAATTCTGCTTTCAATGAGCTAGTTACTTTACGAACGAAAATGTGATCCAGAGTATCAGATCTGTGACATCTCTTTTGCTAAAAAAGATAAACTAACAATAGGAAATGAGAACCACTTACGACAAATGTGTCCGTTCGTCCACAAAGTTCCATACACAGTGACAAAATCACTTAGACAGAGAGAAGGAATTATAAAAAATGATACAAGCTTAATGTGACCCGTCCTTGATCTAGGGACAATGCAACCTGTGAAGTCTCATAGAAGGTAAGTTTCCCTAATTGATTATTATAGGCTGAACGTACATTGTCCATCAACAGACCTGTTGACATTTAACTGAAATTCAATGAATCTCATCGATATTCAAATGACACTGCAATTTTCTGTTTTAAAACGTAACTTATGGAAGTTGTATCGGTTACACAGATCAACTGATAAAAGTCGATGTTTCTCAAATGATAACATTGAAAACGATTATAACCGGTAAACCTTATATGATCAATATTGGAAATAGTCTACATGCAATCTCTCCAAGTTATACATTCTCCACGTAGGATCACGTCAGATTGATAAGTTTGACAAAAACACATGAGCCAGCTTCGGAAAAGAATAGTAGTACGATTCACTTTTGTTGGACAATCTACTTTATGGATGAAGCGAATATAAGGGAATACCATTCGACAATGAAGTCCAAAGTGGGTTGTGAAGCATTTTTGTCGAGGGGTGGGGAAGGAGAGAACTACTAATAAGGAAGCAAAGTATGTACTACAGGTAGCTTTTTGATTGACCATAAAGGCTGAATAACCTGTTGAGTGTTCCACAAACAAATTCATCAACAACGGTGATTAGTGCATTCAGACAACTACACAGAACTGTGTTTTCAAAAAAGATTACTTTTGTAATCGACTAAACCAGAACCTACAAAGTCTTGTAATGTAAAGGCTGGAATTCTGAAAATACGACATGCACAGCTTAACTTCAAATAACACTAACAGTTTATAATGCTCCTTAATGACATTTCATGACAGATTTTATCCTTGTTCGGATACATCGGATAGTAACAAACTGAATGCTGATAAAACTGCTGGCCCAGCGGATAATGGCTTTGGCTCGGAAGGTGAAGGACTGTCAGTTCAATCCCCTATCCAGACTATCTCTGTCTGATTAGTTCAGACAGAAACAAAGCCGGTGGTGAAGTGTAATTTTGAGGACCAGCACCAGTAAGCATCACAAGCACAATTTCAAATCGTTTCGGTCGTAGATAGTAGAAAATGACAATTTCAGGTGGACTTTGTTCATCCAAATTAATGGGGTGAAAACAATTGTTTCTTGGCTTAAAAAACAATATCTTGAAACGACATCATTCACACATAATGAACAATAAAGTTGGGCACTTTTGAAACAATATTTTTCGATCTAACCTACAATGATCATTTCGTTAAAACTTGGGTGATAAAGTTTGACAGAAGATATCAAAGAGGAAGAAAAATAAGTTTGACAACCAACAAAATACACTATAAAGATAATTTTCAATTTTTTGAAAAACACAGAGTGTTTCCCGAAGCACTCGTAAATGAATACCATCAAAGCCATTTTCAGTGCGATAACTTTTCATGATAATGCAGTCTACAGAAATTGACAACTTTATACCAAATGAAGTGGGCAGAAAACCACTAAATTAATCGTGTTCATTTTTGTACAGTTCATATTACGAGTAAAGCCAGAAAACAAACTCACTGATGCACGACACGGGGGAAGTTGGGTCAATCAGTAAGCGTACAATGAAACAAAATTTTCGTTACTTTGAGCAGAGATCGAGCAGACACAACCAAAAACGCATACGTTGGAAAGACTTTGAAAACCTTCCGGAGGAGTTATCAATAAATGTAACCAATCAACCTTGGTTGCTTCAACCGAGTTTCAAATCTTTGAACAGCTGCATACCAAACAAAGATTAAAAGTGGGGATCGGTTCAACACTTCACCCATTAAGCCAAGTGGTGCTTTGAAATCCCAGAAGCCAACTCAAATATAGTGGAACCTTGTAAGAGAAAACGTTCTACCAACAATGCTTCTGAAACGACATGAAGAAGTAAGTGGAAAAGATACAAATCTATATTTGTATTAAATCCTTTCAGGAACCTACCTAGGTTTAGCCACGAGACGGTGCCTGACCGACACCACGTATGGGTTCAGAAGAATGGTGTTAGTCATACTGTAGTCTGAGTGTACGGTTAAATCGATATGACATCAAAATTAGCTATAACTGAGGAAAGCGTGGATCGCGTAGACAGACCGAATTTTAGGTAACGCGACCCGTGCTAAAGGCGTTGTTGCCGATGAAACCATCACTAGCAACATTCAGATGAGACCCAATTGTGAAAAATCGGGGCTCAGCTGAATTCGAACCAGCGACAAAAACAGCATGCTCAAAGGTGGCAATTGCACTACCAGCTGAGCCATGAAGCCATGCCAGGAACTCGGTAGTTTCAAATTTGGACTCTGTAACTCACTCGCCGATCAAGGAAACTAGACCAGTTGAGTACGCGTTTATTTTATCGTATCCAGAACAAACAAGGTGTTCTCTCGTTACACGCACTGTGGTATTTAAGAGGAATGGTTTATACTTGATAAGTTTTGAACCTAAATGTTGACTACCACGGCAACCAGGTGGAATGCTGACTGGCTTAGCCGTACCTCTGTCCATCAAAAACATTGGGATCGGTGAGGTGTTCCTCCATAACTACAATATGAATGCACATCTCGATTGTCACCAGCGTTTAGTTTTCTTCAAGAAGACTGAAACTAGAGCACATCGTGAACGCAGAGAATTACCCGGATTTCACACGCGTTAGGCTAAACCTACTATTATAACACAGCTCACCGATCAATAAAAGCCCGAGAGCCCGGATAATTCTAAAAACGCAGATCGCTATTGAAACGCACTATAGGCAAGTTAACTACCACAACCTGTGTACCGTAGCCAATAGTAGCGGCCGAACTGTTCCATGGAAAAAGCGCCGATCACTGACACCGGCAGTTTATTAATTTTTGCACTGGGTTGTCGACTTTGGTTAGATTAAAATGAGCCAATCACAAGCCAACATGAAGCGTAGTAATGGAATTACGTATTTGCAAAAGGACACCAGTTGCTTAAACTTCTCACAGATAGGTCATTTACATTTTATTCAATGGTAAAGATTCAACCAATTCTGTCTTGAAATGGACACTTAAATATCCATATAAACGTCACCCACAATTGATCACAGCTGTCGCATTCCCATAGGCTATCCAGTCGGTCCCTTTCGAAAAGAAGCACTAGACTCGAGTTTCGCTCTCATTAGAGCTCATCAGTAGTGCATGTCATCGCCACTGCCGGGACTCGAACCACGGACATGCTGTTCATGAGGCAACCGTGTTTACCTCTACGCCGTTGACCTCACGTTAGGCACGACCGAATTATCATATATGAACGATCAACCACTATCGCTTGTGAGTAATGACCAGGTTGCTCGATCGTCTCGAAATGGAGACACATTAACTCTCCTGTTAAATATCGCCCAGCAGGTTTAATGAGATCGGAGAGTTTGACCTGTCGAGGAAGTCCTAATCACGGGGTTATCGATCAATGAATCAGTTCAGGTTTATGCCATCCGAATTCATGCATATTTACTCATCCTCCTTTGTGTAACGTAACCAACCGGTGCAATTGAAATACACAAGCGGAGAGCACTTTATTTAAAGCTACGTGTTCATGTATTATCCAAGAATAAAAATGTTTCAGAGTTCGGAGTCCGGAAGGGTTCAAGGGGTACCGGACAGTCGTCACAGACTAATTTGATAAGAAACTGAGTTATGCGTTACAGTAACTATAACAACAACGCAACTGATGTGAAAGTCCATGGATGTATTTTTTTATACATACTAAAATGACTTCTAGGCTGATCATAAAAACGCACTGAAACAATTAAACCAACCAGCAGTGAGGAAAACTGGTCAATATCGAGCTCTCAGTCGATAACAGCGCGGAAGGAGCAAGAAAAGGCTGTATGCACACACAACATTAGTCAGGCTGTGCTTTGGGCATTACGAAGGGGCCGAATAGGTTGCAAAATTGGAATTCGATGAACTGTCGGTTATAGGCGGAAAAATACGATGAAGGGAACAAAATTACAATGTAAATCATTAAAGGTGAAATTGTGTGACTAATTGTATGTCAGGTATATACTCACGTGCTGACACTCATCCTACAATTGGGATGGAGAAGCCAAGCGTTTGAGTAGAAAAACGCACCAAGCTGATAAATAGCAAACAAGCAGGCAGGTGGACAGATAGAGAGGTAAACAGACAGCTGCATCAAACAAGCACCGATCGGTATTCATGCGTCTCATTAACACGCCGTAGTGAACATTTCGCCATAACATAACAGTTATCCATCTCTGTATTAATTAGCTTCGGATGTAGCAATGTCACAACTGATACGGACCAACAGAGAGTAAACGCATATTAAGAAACAGTGAATACCAGAGAATGTAACTTGCTGAATAAACTCGCTGAACGCAATGTAAATAATACTACTGACCTTTTGAGCAAGACGCCTCAAATCTGACTTTCGTTCGACCATGGCTGCTTCGTCTTCGGCAAGCAAACGATTTTGGTTCTGAATACGTTGCTCACCAGCTTGAACATCCGCTTCAAGACGGGATAATCTACACAAGCAAGATCGAACAGAAAAATGAGCGGAGTGATGGATGTGAGCAGATGGATGGATAGAGTTCTGTGAGCCACATCTGCCTGCATGTTGGGCTCGAGACCTTTATGGTCGAGAATGGGATAATTAATGAAAGCGACCGAGATGTACGTTTGGTGTTTATCAACTCCGCTTACTTACATTACAAGCAAAACCTGAACACATCGTAAAAATGATCGAGCAGTGAGGTTGTGGAGGAATTCGCCAACAAAATAACATGAAATAAAAAGAATACACGACAACGATTTGAAGCGACAGCAATCATCCAGTTCGGAACCCAAGTTAGACTGTACAGTCAAGTGGGAAATTATGCACAATCAACACCCACAGGTTACTGGAGTAGCTAGATTCCTGACTGTCTACCAAAATATCCACAACCGAGATTGGGAGAGAAAAATCGGTTCGATTCATCAAGAGTGTCCACCTGTGTCCCAATAACTTCGTGTATCACTGCCATAATTGGATTTTTGAAGTAACCGACCAAGACAAACTTCCTTGAATACAGCCATGTGATTATTTCCAGGATATGGAAACACAGAGGAGAATGTAACTAACAATTTAGTAGAAACAATGAGAGATCAAATGATCGTCCTATCCACTGGTACAGTGATTTCAACATAGCCATATATGTCAACTTGCCAGAAAAAAAGACAATCAGATGATTTCATAATGCGTACAGCGTTGATATTCACATCCGAAAATCCGGATTAAGCTCTTCTATGTAATAGTAACTTATTCGTGGGTTACTTTTGCTGTAAATCTCAGATCCAGTGGAATCCGTAGCTCGGTTCAGAAACCCAATCGGATTAGAACGCAAGTTAGCATGAATAGTACGGGCTACCTGGTCAAAAGTCATCGGAAGTCCGATTAGCCAGTTAGCCTCGATCACATACACTGCTGAATGGATGGCAAATACGAGGCAAAATAACCTGGAGGTACGTCATCCTCATCTAAGTTTAGTGACGATCATGCATGTGATCAGGGTTACCCGGAACAGTAGACCTGATAGATAACAGAAGTCACGTAACCAGCCATTGGTTTCGGTGATTTATCATAAATAAACACGTTAGTTATGTTGCCATAAATTCGTTTACTGTTGTGAGGCACTCAATATTGGTTTCGTTAACTTGAATATGCATATTCTACTAATACTGAATTTGGAGAATATTCGATTTCTTCTAGTTTAAAAAACTTCGTCGAGATCACAACACCTATCGTTTGGCCGACATAGTGCGGACTAGATGGTTGATACCGAAAATCAAATTAGTATTTGTGAAACAGTTACAACTACATCAAATCTGAGACAAACATCGGACGGTGGTAATTTGAAACTCCGCTTGTTTGGCTACCTAACTTCCCGATAACTTCATATAAAGCAAACAATTCGACTAGTTGTGGCCCTTCATCAGTGTGATTGTGAAGGTCTTAATAAAACGAAGTCCCTTGAATCTGATGCATGATTGCTGTAAGTGAATAGTGATGTTTGTTGATGAAAAAACCCACCAGATTGTAAGTTTACCTTACTGGTACTAAATGTAGCTCACATATCAAAATGTTGCTAGGTGCCTGCTTTACTGGATACTTCTCAATAAGTGTACCAGACAGATTGTCATATGTTAAAAAACGAGTAAGTCCATTCCTTTATACTCACAAATGCGAATTTCTTATCCTCTTTACAACTGTACTACTGTACAGTTAAATATGCTTTATTCCCTAGCAGTCAAACTGTCGAATTCACGTCTATTGAGACTTCACTTAGGTTGGTACACCTACCCGCTTGAACTATTTTTCACAATAAACTCATCAACGTGCCTACAATAGTTTTTCTCATGCTATTCTCGATCAACAGGTTCCATAACTCATGTACACAGTGGCCGTTCAATTCATTTTCTGGACGAACTGACTGGCAGTGATTGTCACAGAACCAACAAATTCATTCATGGGAACGTGGGCAGTCACTGTAGTTGTATCAAGCTATTTGCCTATCCAACTAAGAACCAGAAATATACACCAGCAAGAGTGTGCGGAACGAAGTCCAAAAACACTGTCAAGTTTAATCACACACGTATCAAATGACACCAGTCATAAACACGTTCACTCCGTTGGGCTGCAGAACATACATTCCAAACCTGACAAATTACTTTATGCAAACTAGTGTAACAATGTGATGGTTACTTAAATCACCAAGCGAACACTCAAAAACTTGTTCTAAAACATGTACTGCCAGATTGGTCAGTCACAATTTTTCAGATCAATGTCTAAGAACACACCACAAACGTCGGTAATGCTAATAAAAACATTAATGATAATAATAGTACGTCGCTCACTTGATTTCCGCTTGAGAGACGTTGGAAGATAGACGCTGAAGCTCTGATTCCCTGGCTCGAATGGTATCTTCCAGTTCATTGACAGTTAACTGTAATTTGCGTTTCATGTTATTCAGTTCGTCAACCTTAAATGCAAACGGGTAAAGGCAAAATAAAACATGGAATGTAAGTGGAGCCATCATTTAACTATAAACACTTGTGTGTGTAGCAAAAATGGAGGAGGCTAACAACGTTCACATCTTGTACGTGTGTTTGTGGGTACAGAGAGTCCGTGTTACTCCCGACAATATAGGTAACTACAAACAAGTAAGCACCTTCCTTTGACTACCGGTCAAGATGCTAACAGCATCATACAGGACTAAGCCATGATGTCAAATCCAACACGTCTCGAACCCACGTACAACACAAACCATTTACATAACCCCGCTCTAGTCTAACCCAGATCGAGCAGAAGGTTTACGAAATAGCAGGTTGTAGACTAACACTTCGAATACCGCCACAGTCTACGTAATGAGATCGACAGAACAATGCGCATGCGAGACTCAACCGGTCCAAGAAGATGCCGGTGAACGATATCATCGCACACAAGGTAATACACTCACTACGCATGTATGATGTCAACCAATGACCACTGTTAACATGAACAATCCATTCTTAATAATATCCACTCAAAGATTCTCTCAATTCACAAGGGTAATATTAGACGGATTCAAGACGTACGATTGCGTCCAAATAGAAACTGCAACGGACGTTGTCAACAAACATAATGAAAACACGGGATGCAGTGAATCTTGTTGGAAACACACCTGAAGGGATATATGAACAACTTGGATATAATCTTCGCAGTTTTAATTAGACGAACTGAAGGAATATATGGGAAGCAGCTTACAACAGAATATCAGTAATAGCAAATGAAACACTGTCATGCGTGCTTCATTTCTTAACGATTTTCACACGCACAAACTGCGAAAACTGTCTCACCTGGACGCTTGGCCCTATTGCGGAACTTGGGAAGCCAGTGCTCTTCATGGATGTGTGACAAACGACAGTCATGTGTACACAAAAAAAGGAAGCCAACACTAGTCTCACTCACGGTGCACATAAGATGTGCGTGCATAACAACATTGACATATACCTCGGTTTGTAAACGTGTGAGATTCTCCTTTAATTGGATAGTTTGACCCTTTGATCGAGTGATATCTGCATTCAGTGAGTTCAGTTCCGCATTCACACGAGAATGCTCATTGCGAGCCTCTTCACGTTGACTGATGGCTTCTTTTGCCTAAAGAAATATGAATTGAGAATAACATGAACAAGTGATGAGTGCAATCGGACATACTTACATAACTTAGCCTGTGTTAATATCGGTTCATGTCAACTGGAAGAATAAGCTGACGTATATTTTATGTTAGTTTTCCCTTTATCGTGAGGAATGACAAATGAGCTGTTCAGGTTCTCTCACGATGTCACCGCAACATGCCCTGGTCAATGGTTCGCTTCATCGTTTCGTATCTGGTTCGCACAGAGTATATTAGTAGACAGCACACATGCTACTCACCTCAACCAACGGAAACGTGTTGTGATAGGCTTATTTATGCTATGTTCTGTTGATCACCACGTAACATACGTGACAATGGAAATGCCGGCAACCGGAAGGAGTCAACGGTGAGCAAGAACCCAAACCGCTCGATCAAATCTCTGAAAGAACGTTTTTAGAACAGGACTAGATGTCAACTGCGTCTATTCAGTTGTTGATTAACAAAGATTAGCAGGGTTGCCTAAAGTTGCATAGACATTGGTTTCGGATACGCTCCGTTGTGCCAAAAACAAATGGTTGTCTAATGATATACAAACGAAAAACGCAAAGCAACACAAAACTCTCATCTCGTTAAGTGAATAATTCGACATGGCGGATAAGGAAAAACCAACTTACTTGCGCTTGCCTAAGTCGTAGTTCGGTATCCGCTTCGCTGAGTTTTTCGGACAGTGCGGTCAATTCCTCATGTTTCTTATGAATCGCTGTTTCCACCGTTGCCAGATCGGAAGCGAGAGAAACGAGGCGTTGTTGGTCTTGTCTCTGGACTAGTCTGAGTGAACGGAAAGTTACAAGGCACACAAAATAGAGTAGGCAAGACGGCTCAAATTACGATCAATGCAGTAGAACTGCATCATGTATAAAGAACCGAAAGCCCCAAAGCATAGTTGTTCACAAGATTGTTTACTGTAACTAAGGAATACACAGTGGACAAACGTAATAAGACACACGAGACCAATCAATGGGAGACCTGTGCTCGAATATATCACAGGGGGTATTGGAAGCAAACAAACCAGCTACAGAAATTAAATTGATGCGTTCGAAACAAAGGAATGATTAGACGAGTTGCGCAAACTCAGTAGAACTTCTGCGAAAATTTCACCGAAGGTAACTGAAGAACAGTGAAAACAAGCGCAAAACCCAAAACAAATTGACCTATAAAAGATGGAGGAGCGAATACGGATCCTTAAATGATCAAATCGAATTCGTCGAAAAGTTCAGTTAACCAAGAGCAGTGTGATCAAGAAAACCTGTTTGCTATGCTCAGACATTGGTTACAACTAGATAACAGCGCAAACTGTAGACTGCTCCACTAGGAACAAAACAGCACAGATTAAATACAAACAAGAACCAAACAGCTGATCGAATGAACATGCTTACAAACTCACTCTTTTTCTGCCCTCAAGCAAGCCAGCTCTGCTGTGACCTTGGATAGCTCATCCTGATTGGTTGTTGCATCTGTGTTCAATCGATCAATTTCCAGGTCACGCTCCTTCACGGTAGGAGGGAAATAACCAAAATACGTAAAGTAATGGTAATCTCAGTTCAGTTAAATGTGTTGTAAATTTCATGTAAGCGTGAGAACAGACGAAAACATACAGTATAGCCAAACATTCAGCAAGTTTGCTCATTAGCTAGGTGAACATATATTCAACGAAACACAACTAGAACGCGTAAAGAATACAACACGTGAAGTCCCATTTATCACATCAGTATCTTCGATGGTGATAATAACAAAAATGACTGTTGTGCACAATGGGATGTCAACGAAGCAGTGGTCAATACCGTTGTTTCAAGAATACGTGGGCCAGTCAGCAAAGAAACTCGTCGTGGAGGGGTATTACTACGAGTTGCGTGTGTTGACCGCTACTCAAATGCTCTACATTAGGCATTATCGGATGCATACACCTAATCTTTCAGCTGAATTCCATTATGCACAATGTTCGGGACGCACCATCAAAAGTATTCACAGCGGACATGCTCTTAAATGAAATATAAGGTCTGGTGGTCAAGTCTACCGAGAAATAATGTACGATGCTCAGCTTACGTCCGAACATCAACCACCATTAAGTGTGCTATCACGATGAGTCAAATTTACTTAACAGAACCGTCAACCAAGGATATATCATCAAAAGCTGTTCGCACAGGGAGCTGCAAGTTTTATCGTGATCTTGATCGACGTTCTGTGAACTCTGTCCTGGTCCCATGTATTCGCCATCAACCGATCGTCTCCTAATACTGCCACATAAACAAGTAACCCCGCAACCGTAACAGCAACATCAAGTTAGCGCATCCCATATTAGCTTAACACATCCGAAATGAGACATTACTGTATCCCTTACGATAAGAAATGGTCACCCTTTAGTTGGCAGTTTACACGACCGTTTATTCGATCACACCCTGTAATCGTCAAATGTAACAGACTGTGGTTTGGCTATTGCCATGTTTCGAGTGGACAAATCGACATACTGAAGTGCTGTTTGCTAAAGAATTTGCGAACCACAGTAAGTACCATCTTACAACTGGACAGATGGATCGAACAGAAAAAAATAAACGAGGATTGTTGCTGTTAGTTAGAATGAAGCGATTTGTAACAGTCATAACGTTGTCCAGACAAAATGGCTTTCCAGGGTTAATGCAAAAACCAAGACTGACTGAGCCATGTAAATGCTGTGCTTGATCTTTGCAATGGTGGACTAGAGAGATCTGGACAGATGAATCTCGCTATGTAGTTCCCACACAAGACAGTCCTAACTGGGTAATGACGTACTGATGACGATCAATTTGGACTCCTTTTAATCTAACTTACTGCTCAAGACAACGGTCAATTTATCCACGTGTGGAGTGCCAGATGAATGAACGCAATAAGCAAACCAATGGCTATCAGAAATACGGTGAATACTGCGTCATCTGTGGCGTCGAAAAGACGTCCGGTTGTCGCTGAAAGGGAGGGTTTATAATGCCTGTGTGCGTTCCATTTTTCTCTATGGTTCGGAAACGTGGCCTGTTCACAAAGAAGACATCAACAGGCTTGCTGTGTTTGACCATCGTTGTCTCTGCCAATTGGCCCCATAGTAAGTGGACTAATCACGTGAGCAATGTGACAGTTCGCCGGCGCGTATTCCGGAACGCTCGGGATGCGCGATCAGTTGGTCAGCTAATTACGTTGCACAGCTTGCGATGGTTAGGTCACGTACTCCGTATGTCATCTGATCGTTTACCTTACCGGGCATTATATGTTGAGGCCACCAATAGTTAAATAAAACCGCGTGGTGGTCAAGCAACAACGTGGTCACGAAATATGAAGACCCTGACTGCTTCATTGAGCAAAGTGGGTAAGTGTCGCCTGCCTGGCTGGAGTCCTCGTGATCACTCAAACCGCTGGTTAGAGACGCTATCCGACATGGTGATGTGTCGCAGTCAATGGCAGACCTGTATCCACACCATTTCTAATTCTTCCTGTTAGTCTTCTCTCATTAATTCTCAGCCTCCTCAGTAACTTTTTCTTCTAGGATATTCTCCGTCACTGTTGAGGTGAACGGCGGCCCGAGCCACGGTACCTTTTGGTCAGGTTCATGGCTGTTATGATGATGATGAGTAATGAACAGTTTTCTATCAAAAGGAGTTCGAGCGTTGTGCAAGCCATTTTGGTAGCCAAGCCGTATTCAAACTGAACATGTTTGGGACTAATTCGTGACAAGTAATTGGGTTATTACCGGTTCCGTCTTTGTTCGGTTTCACTGGAACGAAAATGGTCGTAGTGTCGATGTGAGGGTGCGCACCAAGAAACATCATAAACACCATTCTGAACTTTTTTGCGGCAGTAATTAGGATAAATCCGAAATGAATTGTGACAATTCGCACGACAGCAGTGTAGACAGTTATATATAGATTTCCCCGTCACAAGTGGTGCCGACAGAACCAGCAGGTAAGCGCTATGGCTCGTGAGGTGAAAGGTTACCGGTTCGAACCTCCATTCGAACCGTCTCTACTAGATGAGTCCAAACAAGGACAAAACCGGTTAAGAAGTGTCGGTTTGTTCGTCAGCATTCTAAAATTGTGAGTTAATAAGTCTAAACCAATTAGAACGTGTATCGTATAATGCACTAATCTCATATAGTTTATCAGATGAGAAGGACAAAAAAGAACAGTAGCCGATGATAACAAAGTAGTGAATGTTAAAACTTTGCCTTTCTCGAGCATTAAGTAACGATTGAAATAGATGGCGTACACTGACTCAAACATGCCTATTGAAGAGGGGTAATTTTACAGACTAGTTTGGCTCGTTAACTCTGTACAACAAACCCAGAGAACAAGACAACCTTGTACAACTTTGCGCCACCCCTGTCAACATCCGAATAGCGTTAGTATAAATACACGGAAGTAATGAGCAACTTGGGAATAATCAAACAGAGGGGATAGAGTATGTAGAAACTGACAAGCACCAACGTGATATTGGTGAAGATACACACGAAGTAACAACAAAACAATGTATGACAAATATTAGGAAGATACACAGTGCTCATCACCATTGGAGGCGTAAATTTCTGTGTACGTAAAAATGTCCATACCAATTCCCTTAGGTAATTCCTACTGATCATGCGCATGCACTAGGTAAAAGGTTAGAAACATTCGTCTCCTATTCTTCTCTCATTGTGGTAAAGCCTGCTGGCAGACAAGTGGTACACAGACCAGTTGTCATAACAACATCAACTGACTATTTTGCAACTGACGACCGGCAAACCTACGTGAACGTATGTCCAAAAGATGATGAGTTACTGACAGCATTTACAAGTGTCAACTGACGCCGCGTGAGGTCCCGCGTAAATTTCAGCAGGACACCTATTATGGACAGGCACTCAGTGTTCGACTGAGTAGAACTATTGTCTCACGGAATCGCAGAAACAAAACCAACGTGATATGATTTGAGTGCATCTGAGTAACAGTGTTCAATAACTATTCCCAAAAGATTTTCGCACGCGCGTGCACGAACACAAACTAGCGATGCGACGAGCCGACCCTAAATCACAGCTTTGACACCACTGCGCGGACACAGGCCACGAGGTCAACATAGATCATGCAAAAGTGGTCGCAGGAGCAAAGATGAAAGGGGAACGACTTGTACTGGAGGCTCTCTATTCGCAGAATTCGTTCAATCGACACGTAGATATAGACAGCCAATACGTCAGCACCGTTGACACTGGAACGAAAATCGAACGAAGACAGAACGACAGTCGAACACGGTGAGCGGCAGTACAATCTCACTCTAACACATTTATTTGTTTGACAACGGATCCTC
>JTDE01021223.1:0-15097 GCA_014338405.1 Paragonimus skrjabini miyazakii | reverse complement strand
TCAACCCGAGCTACGAACAACACCACCACTGTTCACAACTATCCGAAACAACTGAACGTGCTAGTTAGTGAAGTTCACTGTAACTGAACGACCAGGAAGCGAGAAGAAATACATACACCCTGAATGACATCCTAATTAGTAATGAGTTTAGAAATCACGCAATCGTGACAACATGTGAACTGGAATCATATAAATATGAAAGATGGTTGTAAGAATTACGGTCTCAAAAGGAGCATTTCCTTATTGACGCAAATGAAGGCGTTTGTGCAGTCCAAAAGACGGAGACGAGTTTGCTAACCAGCAAAATAGATTAAGACATCTTCAGTGACCGGGGATGATGGTATGCGCATTTTTGCGGAACAGAAAGGCAAATTAATGGCGGACTAAACAAATGGATCGGTACAACCCGCCCCTTAATCTGTAAGTAAGGTCTAACAGATTTGCTATTACAACATGACTTCTGAGGTCCATGATAGCCAGCATAACACACGTGGTTTCCTTCAATCAACAAAAGCTCCTAACATGCAAAACGATTCCCCAAACTCGAACAAGCATGATTTAATGCGTGATAGACACAATGAACTCAATTGAACCGCAGTTAACTCGAACATGGGATCAGTCGGACGTCGTTCAACGGTGTCTTGGATTCACTGTCGCAGGTGTTCTTAACGGCTTAATTGATCAGTTTTCGCATCGCACCAGGTGGGCAATCTACGCTCTATACTAGGGTGAAAGGTGAACGGGTGCTTGTGAACGGCTGCGAACTGGAAGTATCTTGCTATCCTGCCCATGAGGGCACACTGGTATGCGCATTGTGCGGGTAATGAACAGACAATTTGAAATATAATGCGTAGAGAACCCGGTAATAAACACAAGCGGATTACCCATAAGCATCTCCAATAGCAACGTGTGGCGACCTAAATGGCTGCAGGCAGAACAAAATAAACCCAAGTCGCAGTTTTCGATTTCAGATAGAGTATCCAGTCAGACTTTTTCAAAAGGAAGCCCTAGTCTGAAGTTTAAATTTTGTTTGAATGAACCGGTGGTGTATACCCATAACAGGATGTGATTGAGAAGAGCTGATCGCGACAGTCTAGATTGGAGTTAACTGACAGTAACTATATCAACTTTCGAAATCAGAAATAAACTAACAGAAGGGCGTGACCGCTCACTTCACGCTGATAATCTTGTCGTCCACAACGTGAGGTAACTAGCTCAATGATCAATACAGTTCTTTCAAGAAAACGTGGAACAAAAGTCAAATTTCGGTCAGGTTGAGGATATATGATAGTGATGAAGTTTACAAAGGGGGATGGCCCAGTTTATAGTTTATGCGGGTTAATTCCTTCGTGAATTAACGAAAATTCTCTGTAGCCTAATTTAGTTATCCGGTTTAGTTGCGATTGGCGCTTAAATGCAATTTTCTCATTGTATGTTCGGCAGTAAAAGGCGGAGGTTCGTTTTCCCAATGTGAACCGCGATAACGGAAAAGTCACGGGTGTGCACACGAGTGACGGGATTGGAGATGAGGGCCTGACTGTAACCCAGACCCTATCAAGCCCACTGATCACTCGCAATGAGCGAACTATATACTGTTACTAAGACCGTCTGTGATCAACAACTGCGCATATCTACGCCGTAGTTGGAAGGTTGTGAACATGACTGGAGAAGATAAACTGAGTTGTTCGCTGTGACCTAAACTGCATATACTGAAACCTAGCCAGGATCGACTGGTTATCACGTGAAACCTGAAATGCATGGATTGTCCAGCCGGATTTAAAGAGTGTGCGTAGTCTGCGACGTCTTGATACCTGCTCTGCACATCTGTTTGGTTCTTAATACGCAAATTCCTCATAACAATAATTGAAAAGTCATGAATTTGAACATTACGGGAAACATTTTTTTAAATCCCCGAAGCAAATGCGTAGGCTAGAACATAAGGCCGAACGTAGATTTCGAACCATTCAGCTGCAGACCGGTAGAATCACAGACGCGTTCTTCAGAAATCGCACATTACTAATTCAGTGGTTTTCAAAATATACCCTAACTTTACAAAGTGATTCTTCGATTAAGCCACTGAGTCAAGACCGGAATAGTTATAGGCTTCAAATGTCTCGACTGTCTCGGAAAGCGTTTAACAAGCTATTTAACGCACAAAAATTACAACTGACTAGCCACGCAGGATGCAATCAACCAGTGACTCGTGTTGGAAATGCGACGTGTGAGGTGTTTGCCGATAGGATTAATGGATTTATGGGTCAACTGAGGTTACAGTGTGAAAAGCCTAATTACGAACGGTGTTGGACAGTCATTGTCCTAACCTCCCTTCAAATGGCAATACATTCTCAACCAGTAAATGCAGTAGACTTCCGAATGTCCCACCACTCTGGACAACACGAGACTGCAGTCAGCAAACACTGTGGTCATGGATATGATTACAATTTAGAAGCTCACAACACCAGCCAGCACAGTCAAATCGACAATCACAAGCATGTGAGGATGTGTTCTGTGCACAATTGGCTTCATCAATAGACCTGTTCAAGTGAAGTACGTGTTCAAACACAATCCCGTGACGAAAGAAACGTGAAAACAATGGGTGAGGTGCTTGCTGAATAAACCCATTAATAATCCAATCTTTCCCCAACTATAGGTTGTGACTATGAGCCATAACAGTTTGGTGGTTGGGAGGCATCCAACGAACCACCATATTATAGTAACCAACTACTTCGACTCGCATCGTGTTTACCAACATTCAATACCATGAGAAAAATGTGGCGCAAGGTAGCGCACAGCAAAAGGCTACGAGGAAATGTCACAAAGAACCCCACACAAAAAAGTGGCGAACACGCTTCTCCAAAACCGCCGCAGAAAATGTGGAGCGTTTTAGTTTGCCAAAGTACTGTTGAGAAACGGTGAAACATGCTGCTGAGCAACAACCACGAAGTATTATGTTTTAAAGTTTTATACACATCAATATTAAAGTACTGATTTAGGTTGTAATGTTATAGGTTAGCACCGTTAAAGCTCGGTAAGTTGAAATCCAGTAAGCAATATGTGTTGTGTATTAATGTTCAAAATGTCGATGTCCAACTAACCCATTCATCTAAGTTCGGTTTTGCATGAAAAGCAAACGAGCAAAGCTGAATGTCAATAATCCGTACAACAGCTTAGGTTAAGGTTTAGCCTGTGTGGACATGATCGTGGAGGGTGTTTTATTTGTTTTGGATATCCCCGACATTCGTAACTACTGGCCACAGTATAACGACAGAAATCGTTCATTGCATGTAGTCAATAAGCTTGGTATGTCGTTACTGGGTCCGGTTGTGTCGTCCACCTAAACACTTGTCCGTTCAGTCATCACAGTTCACACTGAGATGATGAAACATGGCCTTTTATTGACAAATATCCAATGAGAAAATTGCGCCAGTAGCAATTGGATTGGAAAAGTTAGACTAAGCTAACGGAGAACTTAACCCGTAAAAGGATCTACAAAAAATGCTCATATGAATATGGAAGCTGTGATCAACTGTAAGGAATATTTACTTTACATCAACTTACTCCCTGACTACTTAGTGACTGTTAATTAGGTTTAAATATAAGAGGGTTTTCTGGGTTTAAGATAACCAAGATACGCTTGGACCAGAAAAGTGGGCAACGTAATGCAACTACACCATACATCTATCGCAACTAAGACAGGTTGATAGGAGTAAACCTAACAAGAAGGCATCTATATCGGATTTCAGCAGAGACACCATTCGGTGGCACTCGATGAACACTGGGTGACCCGTATGGTTGTGTACTTTTTAACTAGCTGGAATCATTGATAGATTTTACACCGACAGATAGAACTGAGATAATCCGAAGGAGGGCCATAGGGGATATGACATGACGTATCGTTCCTGTGTGCCTGGGTAATACCGATCTACAGAGGATGGTAGGTGCCATGATATCGAGAGTTTGTGTCAAGACCGTGTCAAACGTAGATTCAGGTCGTTGTTCACCGCACTATACGATCTGACGGAACTGCCAAATATTCAGGATGTTTTACTGTAAAAGGATGATAAGGAAAGAAATTAGACAACAATAAAAGATAACACAAGTACGAAAAAAATTTGATGTGCTCTTCCTTTAGACTAGACGCAACAGCAGTCAGCGGCGACGCTATTGTCGTCATCTTAAGCTAATGACAATTTAAGCGAATCCGAACACCCCGTCTGGATATATTAGGACTAACGCAGAAGTTGACGTATGTTGCTACGCTCCTGTGAATACAGTAGCACTCTATTCAAACAAGAAGTAAATCCCAGGGCGCAGAAAAGTGCATCTCCGATTGAAGTATTTTTTAGGGATAGGAGGGCATTTCAATCTAATGGAACCTGACCGATGTAAATGTGACATGACGAACAAGAAAACAGCATCATCAAAATAAGCAAGTGTTCATAATTAATGTTTTGCCTCTTCAAGATTGCTTTCATTATCTCAAAATACCTTATATATTATGCAAAAATCTTAAATTTCATACAATTCTTTATCGAGCAGGAGTATTAGGGTAGATTCTCTATTTTTTGGCAGACCAATGCACACGGTAAGTTCTTATCGTAAACAGTAACTGATGTCACACAGACGGTCGGGTAAACCATCCACCCCGTGAGCAATGACGTCTTTGAACGCATTACTGAGACCTCGTTCAGTAGTAGCTGAGATCAAATTTGAATTCCTTTCGGTTCTACAGGATATACGAGTGTAGTTGGAGAAACAAATTTGCGTGTTAATTTGTGAACTGACTGACGTTAATGGAGTACTAGGCCTACTATTTTATCTAAGCGAACGCTAGGTCGGAGAGATGATAGATTTCTTCATGGCAAGGAAATCGGTGTTTAATATACTCAACTAGAGATTTCAGAGTACTCTGAATTGCCAGTCCGGTTTCGCATTGTACCATACGCATGGGCAGTGGTTAGCGGCGCATCTGTGTGCGTTTATAGCCCAGCGGTCCAATTTACACATCAAAAGAATTACCAGTTAGAGCAATGCTTACTGAAGTCGTGGAAGAAGAGATACTATTTTGCTAAACTGATCCCCGTCATGGCTGTCTCAACAGCGGTAGCAGAAATCAATGATAAACGAGATATGACAACAAATTCGAAGAGGGATCCTCAGGCAAGCTTAGCCGCGACTGTAACATTGCATGACATAGACGCCACTATCAACATCAGAACCACTTACCGGTGCATTGAACAAATATCACAAAATTGTTTACCAAGGTTGGTATGTTTAAGTAGCTTGTTGCCTAGGTAATTGAATCGTTTGATTAACAACAAAAATGTTTCAACGTATACGGCCTGTGGAGACTGTCACCACACACGCACACACACACACACAAGTGGCTAAGACAACCACAACCAGCTCAATAGGGATGCTGGGGGACAGATAGAGAAGAGAAAAAGGTGAATGCAGAAGAGCAGAGAGTAGACGAGCAACAAGATTGACGAAGTTTAACAAAAGTAAATACGGTCACTGAACGAACAGTGCTCAAACATACATCACAAAGAGACTGTAATACACAATGCATACGAGTCAAAAAGCAAAATGTGGCCAAACGGACAAAGAATCTCAAGTGTGTTTTGTTTTTCAGACTACAATTACAACAGTAAGGTCACCAGTGCTACAAAAGTACTACACAAGTTTATAATAATGAACAATGCCGTGCAAACAAGTTTTAAACCACGGTTCCAATAGACCACCCATAATTTCAAGGCCACCGGTCCTCACAGGCAAGATATTGTTCACAATTCTCATGAAAAACATGTGATACAGTAGCAAACTCTGTTGGTTTGGATAGGTGCAGTAGGTGTCATTTTATGCAAAGGATCGACGGTCGGATAAATTAGATTTGAATTAGAAGCACGAAAATCGCTGGCTCTATTCTTGTTCAGAAGACGGGTATTACATGATTAGTCGAAACAGGGATGAGAAAGTTACCACGGAGCACCAGATTGAACGTGGGGACCATGAATCACTCACATTATAGTAGGACAAAACCACTGACGCAGCTGGCATTTGATTGGTTTAAGGTGTAAGAAAGAAGCATTAACAAGCGTAACCTGAAAAGAATCGCATTAGTTTAATTGGTGAATTGTTATTCAAACTGACCGTTATACAGTTAGCTGAAGTTCTCGACAATTGTGTCAACCAGCATCGCTTGATACAACCCGAATTCGGCCCTCACTGATTAAGATGTTTCTTGCACGATCACGGAGGTGTTTCCATATCAAATAGCGCATCACGTACGGATTGAGTATAATCACTCTCCTAACTAACATTATGGAAACATTGGAGATAATTGGGGCTCGACTACGTGACCGTACTATTGGCAGACGACAACCGGTTTGATCGAAGTTTTCATTCATTCAGCCACAGAACGTTTAAAACGAACCGTATCATCCTCGCTTGGAGTGTGAGGCTATCGTGCTTCCCGCTGTTTAAGAGCCTTGTCGCTAGACTGTCAACACAAGTGACGGATATCGAGGAAAGATGGCACTCACGTACAAGTGCATTGAGTACATAACGAGATCCATACGCGCGTCCTAGCTGCCTAAATGGTGCTAACTGATAACGTCCGGTTGTTTGTAAACAAGTCCAAGTAATAACGCAATTCGTCAAACAACCTGATGTTAGTTCAACAATGGTTAAGCCATTATGCATCACCTATAACCTGCTAGTTGACGATACGTCGTGTTGGACAGGTAACTACATTCAAAAGAATAAGCTAAATTTAGGCAGATTTCGATTGGAGATACTTTCACTAGTTAAGGGGCTTGCATAAAAATGTTGCATCAAGTATATCTCACCATCAGACAAGAAACGGTGACGACATTTAAAGCTATTTATTTCTAGCCTGCGCCTTTGCGAAAAGCTGTTTTCCGTCTCCATTCTAAATGATAACTGGTAACATAAAGTGCATAATGATCCGATAAAGTAGGTAAACGGCCAGGAATAGTTCTTAAATGACAGGGAAGATTGCTAAAGTACTTGCCCGGTTTTAACAGTTCCCATGGGATCGATGACAATTTCGAATCACAGTTCTAACTCTCCCTCCCTCTTTTTCACAACACTAACAACAAGGGTAGTAATGATTGTGATAGGGGACAAATCCCTTAATGAACGAGGTCATCAGCTATTTTGCGAACGTTGATTAAGACAAAGCCATCGAGACAGTCGACTCGGGATTGGCCATATCAGGGGCTGGAGATGCGCACAATCCCTCACATGGCTAGTTGACACGGGTCAAGGTCGCCAAACCATGTGAATATTTCTCAATAAAAAAGGTTCACAAGTGTTTTAGTTCTAGGTTTAGGTATTAAGATGGAAGCTAGAAATCAGGTAAGTCTTCGTGTGGAAGCAATATACACAAAATTACTGACTCAACGAAGAGTGATCGAGATGGAGCAATGGTCCAACAATCGCGTCCAGGTGAACAACTACAGTGGTTTGCAACACAAAATAACCTTGTCCGAATCTTGTTCCTGTTATCTACACATAAAATGTTTTACACCAGAATGCAGTCACAAATGGAAAGTGCATGGAATTAAAGTAACGAGGCTATGACCAGTGTGAACGGTGATTTCTATCTAACGAACAGACACAAGTGAAATTTACTGGCCAATACTTGTGATCAAAGCACACTACCTCGACAGTTGTGCAGGTAGTGCTTGTTGAACAATTTTCAGAGTGTGCGATGTTAGTGACAGTTCAAATAACACGAATTCATAAAGAAAACAAATCATCGGAATGCAGTGCCAATGCTTGCTTTATACACAATGTTTGCTGTCATGTAGTATGTCAAATCAAATGTGGTCATCCAAGAAATTCTACACTGACGAAGTAGGGTGAACAAAATGGAACTTGAACCCGTTACTACATAAACGGTAGCCAATAGGGTTACCACTACCACTGTTGTACACAAGGCCTTACAGACTAGACTCGTCCATACAATATCCCAACTCCAAAGTGCATCTTGGACAGAGTCAAACTGTGTGCACTGGCCGCTGTGCCCGTCAAGTGAACCTACTAGCAACTATGTTTTGACTTAACACTGTAGATAAAAGATTCTGGATGCTCAAACGAAATTCATTATGAACGATATTGATCTCGAGAGCAGACACGTGTTATTTGTCTCGTTAGCTGACTATTACAAACTGGAGTATTGCCACCTTAATAACTATACAGTACTATGGAACTGATACAACTGCTTTAAACGGCTGGATAATGTTCATGATTGACCTCATCTACGACGTCGAAGTATTCGTACCAGTACCTACGAACTTCCAAAGTTGCACCAAATCAATCGTTTTCTAAAAATTCAATTTACTCATACGACCACCAAAAAATGGATATCACATAAGGACGACTTTGGTAGAATGTTTACAGAACAAGATGCCAGTCATCTCATTGATCAATAATCTGAACAAAAGCAATCTTCTTGACCATTTTACTAGGCAACTAAAGTACATCGAACCATTTAGAAGGGAGTGACATCTGAGATGAAAAGGGAAATCTTACAATAATCGAGTCTAACAAAAAAACGGATCCCGACTCACATGGATCCGCATTATGTAGATGGCCATCACCAGTAGAATCCGTCTGCACGCGTCGGTTCAATTCGACCAGACCGGTTTGTAACTGTGTTAAATCTGATGGGTTGGCCTCCGCTAAATTAAAAAAAGGATATAGGAAGGAGACGATTGAAAAATGTTAAGTAGTTTGGCAGACTTGATAATTTAGAAGAGACCCATTTGCAAAAAATCTACCCAAGCGCGATAAATGCTCCACCAGTTGAGCTACGAAGCCACAAATCTGGACTTCGGCTGTGGCTCCTTAGCTCAGCTGGTAGAGCATTTACCGCGTTTGAGCATGCTGTTTCTGTCGCTGATTCGAAACCAGCCGAAGTCCAGATTTTTCGCAAATGGGTCTCTCCTAGATTAAAAAATGAACGTGAACGATCTCCACCTACAGACTTTGTGATCACAAGCTCTTTAGTAAGAAAGTGATCATTGGTTTAGCTTGCACTGAACGAGCATAGCTGAATGCAAGCCACTGATTAGGCGAACACTAAACCAAATCTAAACGAGAACAAAAAAGGTTGTAGGAATAACGTACAAACAATCATTGATTCCAATTCAGGCAATTACACATGATACCTACGGAAAGCTAACATGTGTGTACATTTGCCTGGGTTGCACGCGAATCGCACACTAGCGTAGACAGTAAATGGTAGCACTCACACCGCCAGCCTCAAAAAGCAGTTGACACTGGATTTTCACAACCATTTTGTATATAACAATTCCAGTCACTAATTACCTCATTTACTATTGAACAAAGTTCATTTGATCTTAGACACGACATCTCAACGTGGAAACAACGTTACGTCAAATATCAAACTCTTTGCGATCAACTAAGCGTAGCCATGGGTGCGATAAGTTGAACAAAATGAGCGCTTTAACGGACGACTACAAACACATCAAGCCAAGTGAACCGAAATGGTATGGACGTGTTTCGAAAGTGAAATTCAATGGACTGGATCGATGAAGCTTTTACAATCCATACCAAAAGCAGATAACCTGATTACGAGTTAGTCTTATAACGATCAGGTGATGATATGTGACGTTTAACACTGGAGCATCTCTAACTAACCGGTATAACCGCTAGTCGATTAGTTCGCTTATTTTTCTCATTTTTACATTTGTTATGCCAAGATAACGTAGTATCCGCCTCATTAGTAGGAATCATGTATGCTTCCTAATACTAGAATGACAAAACGATAATTTTGGTTTGTTCTGGCAGAGTGTGACAACGTTAGTTTTAAATGTTCAATGCTGAAATCGATGTAAATAAACCATAACTCGATATACTCGTTTTAGTTCTGTTCCTTGCAATCCATATAACTCGGTATTTCACTGATAGCTAACACTTACGTCTCTTATCCCTCTGGGTGTGTGACAAAGAGGAGCTTGTTACGAGGATTTCAATCTGCCAAGATTGAGACTTTGTTTGGACTAATGATTTCAATCTTTAGTTTGAAGGAGATAATCTAATTCCGAGTCGAACGTATATGCTTGTATTTCAAATGGTTTCTAATATGGTTGAAGATTTACATGTTTTCGTGTCATTACATACCCACACAGCAGCAGTTGCGGTGGGTTGGTTGGCGTGTTATCAGCTAAATAATTGTCAATTTTTAAGTTCCCTAATACAATCAAGACATAATAATCATGTTATATTTAACAGTATCGTTTATGTAATCGAAAAACCCTACACCTGCATATTTTGTCATCATTGTGGAATGAACATTATTCATACAGTTCGCCTTCTATTTAGAGCCAATGCACCACGGTTGATTTTTCTGATAGATAGACTGAATTTGGCAACATTGACCAACAAACATCGAGCTGAGCTCTACCTACGGTGAATAAAATTCTTTATCGAGGTGATTACTTGGTCAATTCAAGAGATAATCCTTTCGACCATTCCAACGTGAAATGGCACTGCCTCCAACAAATCGGAATTTCGCTTTCACTTAACAGCTAGACAACTACTACATATACCTCGATGGTATCCCTTACGGTTCATGCTGGTAAAGCTTGGGTAGCTGGAACCAAAAATGGTTCTGTCTCCCTTGGTCTCGAGCGCTGTAACAGGCTAAACTGTGTAAGGATGCTATCTACCAGGGCAGGTAAACGAAGAGAGGAAATTCTAGGGCAGAAGGTCAAAACCTTGGTCAACAAAAGGTCTCCTGCGACGACGTTATGTAAATAAATCCTCCCTGCTTTAAAATCGAACTTAGACAATACAATGAAACCTTGTAACCGGCAGACTGGGGAAGTACAGTCTGTCCGCAATCGGGCTACTAGGATGGCTGATTACGGTAACTTGACCACATGATGTTACAACGTGTGTTACAGAGGATGTGACGATCATTTCGGAATGTAAAGGGGCATTGAAGTGGATTGAGCACAGATTTGGCAGTTCCTTTCTAACTTTTACAAAAATCCCAGATCGTTTGGTAAAGCAATTCCGTTGACTCCGAAAACCAGAACATAAGTAATATTACACCCACATTATTTTACAGTTAGTCTGGAATTAATTTTTCTCGTAGGTTTTCGCTGATTCCTTTTATAAACTAGAACTACAGTCTAATTCTCATCGGGCCGATTACATAACATTTTATATCATCATGGTTGTCAAGCCAGCAAAGTCAAAGGCAATTAGTCATGCAATTACATCACGCAGTTGTAAATTGGAGGGCAATTAGGTGACAAAATTGACCTCCGGTGATGTCGAGTCGGTAACGGGCGGCCATGGTAACCTTTGACTCGGATGGCGCCTACGGCGTTTACTTGGTCTGTTTACAACTACAAATTGGCTTTAAAATGCAGATTTTATAGTCGAATAGTCTTCACCTTTGGGTTTCGAGAACTAGGGATTACATTCCTTAAGTTTGCCTACCAGCCTCGGCAGGCTGGATCACAAAGAACTCCAGGTGCGCGTCGTCCTTCGACAATACTCTAGAGAGATGGGCGAGTCGAAACGTGGTGCAGCACAAGCCACTTGCGTTGTCCAACGACAAGGTAATCTCAGAGTGCACACCATCAACTGTATGCGTATGCATGAAGGAATAAAACTTGAAAGAAAACAAACAGATAGGGAATAGTTTATGTCACACCTTACCTGGATTGATACCTAGCAATTTATGCAGTAGTCCATTTAATCGAGAAATCTCTTCTCTTTGCGTGTCCAATGCGACCCGGGTGTGTTCAAGTTCCGATTTCTCTAGCTCTGTTAGAAGTGGGCAGACACCGAAAGTAAAAGAGGCCATCGGCTAAGGATAACTGGTGAAACAAAGTATGTACTACAAGGAAACAAACTACGTTCAGTTCACGTCTGAATGACTGATTTGCATGAAATGGTTGAAAAATGCGTGAGCATGGTAGAAAGGGTTGATGGTCTTGAAGTTCGGTTGGCCATCGAACTTGGTCTTCAGAGCACAAGGGCATGAACAGCACATGGAGTGACGTCAGTGATGTGTAAACGTCTGTCTTATTCAAAGAAATTTTGGACACTTGTGTGACAGAACTGTGCAGCCATATAGATACAAATTGGTTTACACGGCTGATATGAGAAAGAGGTGGGTCAACGTTTTTCAAGTGAACCTTTTGGTTTCTGAATTTTGTGTGTACACATGAATCTATAACTAAAGTCATCCATGCGAGATCAATGGATTTTTCAGCCAGAGAATCATGCATTACTGATGGGAATGTTCTATTCTGCAATGCCTTAAAGTTAGACAGCAGTCTACAACGAACTGAGTCCTACAGACACTTGTTTACCTCTGATTGGTTAACTTCATTTGCCTTGCAACTTTTCAAAAAGTTCAATCAAACATGTAGCCTTCTTACGAAATCTCTCGTTCCATGCAACGAGTTTAGCAACACACTAGCCAGTTTACTTTGAGAATGCGCAAGGGTTCATAGTACTTGACCCCTGATTACCGTGTAAGCGAACTTTAGGTAACACGAACGTTAAGTTGAGACGTACCAGTAGGGTTATGGAGTATATTATGAAAGAAAATAGACATCTCCTTCATGTTACTATGCACCAATGAATGGAGCCTTATGAGAGTCATGAAGGGAATACGGTAGTAATCAACCGTTCAACCAAAAATACAAGGCAGGTGAAGAATCGTTGTGAAATGCTCGTTGAATGTCGTGTAGTGAGAGTCATCCACAGTCTACCTAGTGAAATACGTCTCTGTAAAATAAATTCCAATAAACAAAGATATCCCCACGGAAGAGCAGCGGATTGCAGTGCCCAGATTAGGTCCTCAAAAAGTGTGCGTTTAGTAAACGAACGGAATAATACATACGTAATGTGTGTTTGTCTTCTATAGATGGATACTAGTTGTGACAGTTGTGTGTATAGCATTTGTCCAAGCGGAAGCCAAATCAATGCAATGCCATTTAGAAAGTTACTTGTTCACTATCTAGAGATAGGACAGTCAAGTCATACGGTACGCTGACAATTGGTGGAAACGGATTCATTCATGTGAATGATATCCATAGGAAGAAAATACAGTTTAAGAAATTGTTTCACATACACCGTTAAACTCTCATACTTCGGGTACTTGCTTTCAACATGTAGACACCCTATGCTAATGGTTTAAATATTATCTATTACTCTCTCTGTGCTGTCTGTACACAAAGGATGTTTCTCATTGTCGTGTGACACCATTAACAACCACCGTTGTCGGTGGTAGTGATAGTGAGTTAAACAGTATGTGATGACCAAACTGAATCGAGTGATATCAGACGCAAACTGGCAACCATTCGACCCAGTGCGAAAATAACACAACAACAATACTCAAAAACGGGTTGTTAGGAAAGCTGCTTAAGAGTTGATTGATACAGTCAACCACATCAACAGTAGATTGTACCGGGATATACGCAACTGCCCAGTTCTGTTGGCTATTCTCCAGCAACTAGTACTCATTGGCTTAAGGTATAAATAGCGTTTTTGTACAGTAGACTGGTTTTGCGATTCACGTGGCAGACTTTAGTCCTATCGATGTCCGTTCTACCGTGAACAGTGGATAGGGCCGGATTAAATGAAGCGACAAGTTGGACCACCAATAAATTTGAATAGCCAACATAAATTTAAGCCTAATTTTCACCAGAATAAGACAATATTTCGACTTCTGTCCCAGATATATGCGACAAAATCCAACTCAAAGAGTAGGAACAGACATTTAGCGAACAAGCAGTCTAACAAGCCATTACACAAAGATAACTGAAGTATAGCGCAAGGACGCAAGCTTAACACACGATAGTATAGGCCGGATTACTGCAGAACTTCCAGAGAATAGCAAGGAAACGGAAGACAAACAAACGACCAAATACCAAGACGCTATTCCGTAAGAAACTACACTACCGCTAAAATAGATCAACTATGTTGTATGGATGATCACCTGGATCCATAATAGGGAGCCGAAAAATTTGATGGGATTTAGAATCACAAGACATAGAAAGCTGTGGTGAAACGTTATAACAAAATGCGGTAGCATCTGAAGTCAACGGCGACTCAGTTGGAAGCCGCGCCACACAACAGCGATGATCAACACAGTTAAAAGACTCTACGACTAAATACGCGATAGGCAAACGTCTGGAAAACAATCTAAATACTTTCCGTTGCTCACAACAAATGTCACCGAGAAAGTGCAACTGGTGACGATTAATGTTAGACAATGCCTTCCGAGAATCAGTGTAGGGTTCGTTAAGCACACAAATCGATTCAGTTAGAATTAAACAGAATCATACTCCATCGCCACCACAAATTGAAGAAGAGGAAGTAGTGTCTTAGCATTAACTGAAATCGGTTCACAGATGTGGTCAGCTCAGATACTACAACCAAACACATGAAAGCGTTTTGGATCATTTGGTGCACGAACACAGCTGGACCGTCATTACGTTCGACTTTCTTGAACTAATTTCGGTGGGATCAAATATAAGTTCGTATCCTTAGTAGAGGCATATTAACAGTTTCAGTCTAAGTCAAACATGACTTGCTATCTAGTCGATTTGAAAATATAGACTCATTTTCAGAAAATCAGACTAACTAAACGATCCATGAAATAAGGGGGAGATGAAACGAACAGTAAAAAAACAACAAATACACAGAATAATTGGCTGGGATAACTATGCCGATCAAAATTCCAAAAGAAACTCAGATACCCTAAGAGGCTGTCTTAATAGACGATAAAACATCTGTGTGAGCAACGTTAGACTCATCGAAGCAGATCTAAAAGAAACACGATGGTTATAGTCACAAAACTGCACTACAATCCAAAGGATGGCTTTATCACTTCGATTGAATGTGCGGAAGATGAACTAGCGACAGTCTAGTGGTAAAGAAGCTGATTACGAATTGAACTGGACCGAGTGCTCCATCCCCGACTATCTAGACTTAAGATGTTATGCAGCAGCAAACAATTTCTGGTGTTAAAAATTAAAACAATACAATTCATAATTTGATTTGCTTCCTCTCT
>JTDE01021222.1:0-39589 GCA_014338405.1 Paragonimus skrjabini miyazakii | reverse complement strand
TGTTTATTTTATCGAGAGATAAGGGTTTCCTTTTCGTGCTAGCCAAGCTAACCAGCATTGGCCAGCTGGACACAAAGGCCTCACTCACACACCTACTGACCTTATTCCTTCGGGTTTACACCGGATACGTGGTGTGTGAGTGGAACTGCAAGTGGTGCAGCGCAAGCCACTTGCGGTGATGGTTTATAGCGCAGGCGTCCTTTGGCTTCGGTCACTGTGACAGGCTAATCCGTTTCGGATGCCGCCAACCGTGATCACATTTTCACTTTGCGACGGATCTTGGATCATCGGCACTATCATGGGTAGTCGACAGTCGTGGTCTTTTTGGGTCTAAAGGTTGCTCTTGATTCAGCTGTTTGTAGCGTTCTGTGAAGCTGTCCTCTTCACAAGGAAGTACCAGGGAAATACGTGAATCTGTTGAGATCTCTGTATGCTCACTCTGCGGAATATGCGGATATTATTGTCTTTCTTAACTCCTCTGCCGAAGACATGTTGAACAGTGTGAGTGACCAGGCTGGTTTGTGTGGAATGTGCTTAGCATCTTCAAAGCAGAGTGTACTGTTTCAAAACTGGGACATTTTCACTCATACTTTCCCCTTTGATTCTGTTACAGTTAATCCGCTTGAGACTGTGGGCAGTCCCACATACGTGGGCAGCACTGTCCCAACAACTTGTAATATTGCTGATAAGATATCAGCGAGGATAGCAAAGGCACGATTTGCCTTCATCACCCTAAATCATCTGTGTCGTTCGTTGCTGAATGGTATTGGTAGGTCGGTAGTGGTTGCGTACGTTCTGTTTTGCTATATGGTTCGGAAACGTGACCTGTTCTTAAGGAAGATATCAACAGGCTTGTTGTTTAGGTGCCTTGATGTTGTATGTTAGAATGTAGACTTAGCTATTTTTAGGGGTTAGGTCCCCTACCCTCTCCCCTTTTTTCTCTCTTCCTAAACAGGGTTTGTTTTTTCTTCTCCATGGTTGTGTGGCAGTTAAGCATCAGTGTGAACCACTGATGTATTGCTGTCTATGATGATGATGAAATGGACTGATCGCGTGAGCACGACCTTTCGTCGGTGAGTATTCCGAAACATTCTGGATGCGCGACCAACTGGCCAGTTGATCAAGTCGTACAACCTGCGATGTTTGGGTCACATACTCCGTATGCCAGCTGAGCGTTTACCGTACCGGGCATTATATGCTGAGAACATCGACAGTTGAGTGAAACCACTTGGTGATCAAGCAACAACTTGGTCACGAAATATGAAGACCCTGACTGCTCCATTGAGCAAAATGGGTTGATGTCGTCTGCCTTGCTGGGGTCTTCATGATCGCTCAAACTGTTGGTTAGAAACGTGACCTGAGATGGCGGTGTAGGGCAGTCAATGAAATACCTGCGTCTATACCATTTCTAGTTCTTCCGTTTAGTGTTATATTGATTTTTAACTTTGGTAACGTTTTCTTCTAGGTTACTCCACTTCACTTTTGAGATGAGCGGCCTTGCGAGCCACAGTACGTTTCCATCACGCTCATGACTGTTGTGATGACGATTATGTTTACCAGGTGTAGATACGTTCATACTGAATGTTTGAATAATGGTTAAGCTATTTTTCTAATATTTAGATCCCTTCTCCTTTCTTTTCTTTTCCTGTACATGACTCACTTTTTTATTCTTGTTTATGTGTCAGTCTGGCCTCAACTCAAACCGGTGGTATATTTCTGTTTTCAACAATGACGATGGAGATTCCAGCGCAGTTCTTGATAAAGGTCGAACTCCTGTACCACTCCGTAAAAACGTTACTCCTCATCATGCTCTTCACTAGGTTACTGGAAAGAAATTCCTTGAAATGCACTTCTTTAGATGAAGCCTTCAGCGTTCATTTGTACAGGAAGATGATGCAGACGCTGTTATTGTTTTGTGATAACTGTTGACGGTGATCCCAGCAGTGTATTGGAGCACTTTGAGCACAGCAATTTTATGATGACCAATATGTCTCCTTTATCTGATTACCATGGGAGCAGTCATCAGGGTTATATGCTCTTATGTTTTCTGGCCAGCATCTGTAAAACTGTCGAGCAACTCAACTAATTGCGAGCGACAGTGGGGTTAACCTGCATAACATCATCAATTCTGTCTGTGTAGATATTCTTTGAGTACTGTCAGCGTAAGTGTTTACCAGGTTATCCGAAGTCAGATGTGTGCTCACACCAGCATGATTCGAGATTGTTCACCATCACCTCTATGAGCGATTATGGATGAGTTGATGTACGGTCACCAGTGTGTTTGTCATATGTTTGACATTAACCCTTGTATTGCAGTTGAAATACGTTAGTTCATCCTAGACTGGAATACACCAGTGGTTGTCACTGACTCATACCTATCATACAACCGTAAATAAAAAAGCAATTCCTGCCCAAGACGGTGAAAAAGCAGAAGGAGAGCAAAAGGGACTTAAATGGCTGCGTCCGTACTCAAGCATTCAATATCAGGGTGTCCACAAGTTGCAGGCAAACACCCCTCGAAGCACACGGCACGAAATTTACTGCTAACGGTAATCCAGTCTACTATTGGGGAAGAGCTCAGCAGTAGCATGTTTTCGCCTGTCCACCATGCAACAGATGGAGCGACTAGGTTTATACTCCGAAACGGCTGATACAATATGGAATTATTAGTGTTGTGATTATTCATGGTTGTATATGGGCTGAGATACTTCCAGGGCGCCCAGACCTAGACAGTGGAATGATTAGGGTTCTCAACCAAGACCTTTGGCTCAAAATCCTGTACCACAAGACATCGAGTGGATGGCAGTATACCAGGATTAATTTTTTCGGAAAAAGATGTCAGTCTTCTTCCACTTCTTGCTCGAGAGGATGTTTTGACTATCTCTGTGTATTGACATGTTTGGCATAAGTGAATGTCGGTGTGATAACCACGCTGTCTTGTTTAGCCCAGTGGGTCGTCGAGGTGGGCAACCGTCACACCAAATCATAGTACAGTATCTTCGTGGCGGATAACTGTCCTATACGTGAAACTAGTAACTTACATTGGCGTCGGTTTGGCCTATCACTATAACTCTCTGTCCCCTCGTGCTTCATCTGGAAGTGAGCTAAAGCTGAGATGGCGAAACGAAATATGGCTGGGTTGTGAAAACTACAATATCGGTGTGTTTATTAGACTTACGGAATTATCGTCGCAGTTATCTATCTTTGGTTATTACATGTTTCTTTTCTCGCTGTGGTTCCCATTGATTGTCCGTTGTCTGAGTGGCGTTATCTAATGGGTTTAGTCTTAGAACCTACAAAAAAGTGTACTGCCTCAGTGATTTTGCAAGAGAGACTACACACTGTTGTACTTAGTTTCACCAAATCCTATGATGTAGTAGATACTTGTCTGAGCTATCATTCTGATGTCTATTCACTGGTCGTAAGTTCAGCTCCCTAGCATGTGAAATGCTGGTATGCCCCGCCTAAATCAAACCAGCTATCCATTGCCGCGGTGCTGATCGTTGGTATCAGTTGTTCGCGAACTTCTCAACCTCTTCTGGGGCTGTGATATTTCTATACTGGTTTTCCAAACCCACCACAACGGGATTGCTGATTTTAGTTTGTGTTAAAAGAAGATACAACAGCAGAGAAAAACAACTCATTCGTTTGTCTTGTAATAAATGGCTCGAATACGATAACGGTAGCGCACTGTTCTTTATGCAACTGAGCTGATGGTCTTTATGTTAGCCTAACCATTATTCGCTAATTCGTTTTCAGTCCGGAGCAAAGAAAGGTGGATTGGGAGCAGCCAAAGTCAAAGCGGACTTCTCAGTTATCGAATCGGCAGCAGAAAGTGCAGACTTACAGAAGGAACGTCAGACTGCTCTCTCGGAAAAGTTGGCCAAGGAACAATGGGAAAAAGAAACAGAACGCATGTGAGTATTTGGCGTTCATTTGTCGCACTGCACATTGGCTTCGTTTTTATTATCTGATGCATGAAGCCCATTGGTATTTTCTTCTGCTTTAAGTAGACGGATGGAACACTCGTGTCTCTTGGGTGATCTGTGTTGGAGAATCAAATGATATGCACTGACATTTTGTATGTGCTAGCTAGTTCAGTATGCCCTCGATCGAAAACGCGTTCAATCTAAATAGCTTCGATTACTGGTCAATTTATGCTGACTAACCGACACGAATTACGACCAGTGTTCGTCTTCTAGCCGGGGAAACACCCCATCTCAGTTTGCACATTGTTGCACTTGTTTCCATCGAAGTTAACTGATAGACCAAATGACTCACAACGAACAAACGGTCGCGACCCTTGTCTGTTGGTGACTACAGCCTATGGTGGTTTAGGATGCAATAGACTTCAACCCCTCGTTAGTTTTCGCGGACCAATCAGCGGTGTTGTGACATGACCACTACTGTGCTCCTTCAAAGTGTGCCATGTGACTCTTAGTGACACCAAATGGTAATTGTACGTGGGTCATCCTCGTATGTATGTATACCTGGTTGGCGGCGTCCGAAGCTAAACGAACCCCACCTGCAAACGTCATCATAAATGGTTTGCACCTCATCGTTTGTGATTCTGCCCGTAAACCAGTACCTGGAAGAATAAGACAGGATGGCATGTGCGTAAGTGTTGTTTGTAATGCCGTCGGTCAATGCTGGTTAGCCTCTGAGGTTGTTTCATGTTCGCAAATTGTGCAGACCTGCTGGAGCTGAGCATGTCTCAAAACTAGTTCGCTCTCAAAAGTTACCCCAGGTAATCAGTCTTCACTCGCAGCTTTTCTGTTTTGCAGTTGTTTAATCGCCGTCCTCATCGTTCCCAAATCCGAGGCGAGAGCAAGGGCCTGCCGATTTGTGATGGATTGTTCACTAATCAGTGGTATCCGGTAGATTTAGTGAGCTTCCAAATGTGTTGCACCAGACTTTTCCAATATCTTTCGATTATGTGCACGAAGTATCAAAGTCCCCATTCCACAACGATTTAGTAGAATGAATGAATGAGCCCGAAATCACTTTAAGCTAATCATAATGTACATTAAATTGTCGGCACTCAGCACAGCCTTGCATTGCCCTATCTTTTATTTTTCCCCACCACCCTTCCTTGATCTTGCAAAGCCAATCGTTAAGTTGACGACGGTCACGGCGGTGTGTGACACTGTTGTCTTCATTACCAATAGACTGCTGCCGCTACATTTTCCTCATATCGGACTAGAGATAACTACATCGTTATAGTTGAGCCAGCCCGAGCGCCTTCGGTAACGGAATCCCTCGATTGGTTTTCTTGCTATCTACACCTTAATGTGGTGTCACAACGTCAGGGACAGTGAATATAGAAGTATCCTTAAGACGATCGACGATCACTTGTTAAAAACCATCGTCATCTTTTAATTCTCCAGTCGCTTAACATTCCGTTTTCGCGGCTGTCCTGACACTGTACGGTAAACGAGCTTGCCCCTCTAGATGAACAACTTAGTCTTGATCGATATGTGGTCCACATTACATTTACTGTCACACAGCACTCGTGTAATGTTTACCTCTCGAGTGTCCAGCTATTGCACGGTCACATGATTATCCAAATGGTGATAACCTTTTTATGGTTGAGTCCGGATCATGACGTCAATGACTCAATTTCACCACGACCAGCGCAGTGCAGCAACATCACAACGGCGTACGCTCATTTCATGTCCCGTCAGGCAGCGTCTTGTGTCCACGGGCGCTTCTTAGGTTGGATGTCATGTAATCGAATATATATACGTTCGTAAACGGTTCGGTGGTAGCTTTAGCTGCCATTCGCTACAAGGATGAGGACATTTCTAAAAATCATCTACTAAATTAAGAGAAAGGTTGATTAATGAACCTAATATTCACGTGTGTGCAATAATATATTACCGTGTTTCATTGGGTGCCCAGTATCTATCGGTTTTACTCACCTGGTACATCTCGACTTTTATACATTGTGATCACGTTGTTGCTCGACCGTCCTGCGATTTCATCCAACGGTTGACGGTCTAGATCATTAATACCCTGTTCGATGGACGCTAAGCTGGCATACCGAATACGTAACTAGAGTTACTTATTTTGCCAATCTTTCGTTTAATCGAGGTTTTCAAAAGATGCGCTAGAGAATTTTCGCATTATTCACATTAATCATCTCGCTTTACGCAGGCTAGTCGACGGATAGTGGTAGCCAATTACTGCAACTGGTATCGAACACCACTGACGACTCTACGGCTCAGTCACTAGCTCATCTTCTCTGAACTGGTGTTGAATTGACCCACTACATCAAAGTCACTGCGTACCTCTGCATTCACAATTGGTAGTGCGGTTGGCCCCAGTTGCACCACATCATTGTCCACTTTTTATGATCAGTTTTCAATGTTCTCGACTACTTGTACACGTCCCATCGTTTAGGCGCATCGCAGAAGAAGAGGACGCCCAAGTGATCAGCACTAACGCTAGGGGAAATTATCAGCTGATCCGTCCAGCCAACCAACAAACAGGTTATTTGTCAGTGAGATGATCGGCAACCGCATTTCAGTCCAAATCTACCCCATTAGTGGCTACGGAAGAAATTAAACCTCATACTGGTGTTTTGTCTTGCTCAGCGGTTGCAAAGTTTACCTTGCTCTGGAAGAAGTTCTCCGCTGGGTGTTCACCTTTGACAACCGCTCCTTGCGAACGACTGTGTCTGGTTGATCCATCCTGTGGGCACTGAAACTGTCGGATGACAGACTTTCAGGAACAAAGACCGGAGCATCCTTTCACCCAACGCTATTTATCGTCACCATTTGACTCCGATATATACGCCTTCTTATACCATCTCATCATCTGACTCACCAAATCTTCATTGCGGAACCTCTGAACTACGTAGCGTAATGACCAGATGGCTTTTGTCGAGACATGAAACAGCCGACGTTGTAGCTTGCCTTCGTCGGCTTAACTCGTCCCTACAGTTAGAGGATCACAAAGTCAAGTCACCTGACCCATTCTCCTATCTCTGACCTATTCTCCGACGGTGACGTGGTAGTTAGGTTTGTATACTGCATCCATTGATGTGTGCTGTGTATCGGAGACAGGACTCTACGATTCTAGCTCTGATATCCACTTGAGCTCACCCCCAGATAACTGCTAATCCAGGTGCTTTTCTCTCAAGGTCTCTGTGGACGCCGAAGCTGAAGTGGCAGTCGCACTAAATTCCAGAAGAAAGCGCTGTTTGTTCGATTGGATCCCAGCGAACAATCGCTTGTGCACTACCAGACTAAATACGTCGGCTAAAGTCTGTCGATGCAAATCAGAAACGCATTGTGTATTCATTATATCGGCATACGCTTCAACGGACAGCCGTTCGGATGCTACCAAGTATGCGTTCTATGACGCCCACGTTGACCTTCTGAGGCAGACCAAACATTCTGAAATCATCACACCAGCGGACGCTTTGAACGCCCAGCGTGGTCGTCGTTCTCCAGAGTAGAAGTGGCTGGGAGGTATGTTTGGTTTCCGAGCACACGCACTGACAATGGCGAAAGAGTCCTGCAGCATGCACATCTCACGGTGCTCATATTTCGAGCACCGTATTCCAGCTAGAGACGAGAGATTGTGTTACACGGAGAGCTCCGTGTGCTTCTCACCCATGAACATAACTCGATCACGTAGCGGTCAGTTGCAGATGGAGCCGCTCTGTTAAAGACTGCCGTGCATTTTGGAGCAATCACCTGGACTTGGACCATGCTGTTGTGCGTGTCCGTTTTGTTTTATCATGTGCCCAGAGGTCACATACTCGTAACTGCAAGTTACTTAACTGGCATTCGAACGAGAAGAATGTGAAGAACGCTTACTAGGAGGCATTGGTGGACAAATTTCCCATTTTGAGTCATATGGGAGAACCTAACTAACACTGGGATCAAATCGCAGCATCTACGTAATCTTGTTGTAAGGAGCTGTGTTCTGAAGAAGCTGTTCAGTTGCAACACAACTGGATTTCTGTCACGTCGATAAACCTTATGAACAAGCGTCACTCGATTCCACCTGGTTCTGATTATGATAACGATCGTCGATAACTTAGACGCAGGTCAGACTTTTAAATCAGAAACTCAGGGTGGGGTCCCTCAAATCAACAGGCTTGCTGTGTTAAACCATCGTTGTCTCTGCCAATTTTCCCATATTAAATGGACTGATCGCGTGAGTAACACGACATTCCGTCGGTGAGTATTCCGAAACATTCTGGATGCGCGACCAACTAGCCAGTTGATCAAGTTGTATAACCTGCGATGTTTGGGTCACATACTCCGTATGCCAGCTGAACGTTTACCGTACCGGGCATTTATATACTGAGACCACCAAGAGTTGAGTGCAACCGCTTGGTGGTCACGAAATATGAAGACACTGACCGTTCCATTGACCAGAGTGGGTAGGTGTTGCCTGCCTGGCTGAAGTCTTCGTGGTCACTCAAATCGTTGGTTAGAAACGCTCTCTGAGATGGCTGTGTATCGCAATCAATGGTGTACCTGCATCTATATCATTTCTAGTTCTTCCGCTTAGTTTTTTATTCATTTGCCACCTTGTCAGTAACGTTTTCTTCTAGGACATTCGGCGTCACTTTTGAGGTGAGCGGCGCTGCTGTAATGATTGTGATGATGAATAGAATTGCTGTTGGTCAAAAGGATAATAGGAGTTCAGGAAGAGAAAGGTATTGTAGCAAAATCCGAGAAGGTCAAATGGGAGTATTAATATATAGTTGAAAACTACGTATGAATCGAGTAAGGGTTAAACGACTGTACATCCATTAACATTGATTGAAAAGGTAACATACTATGAATTAAGAAAGTATATGAGTAATCCATCAGTTGTTGGGGCTTATGGAAAAACAGATCGGCCTAAAACAAATTCATGTTTAGAAAGAATACGAAAATACGATGGGATCAAAGAGCAGCAATCGGTTCCTAACTAACATAGGGAAAGGCTAATCACCAGCTTTATCTGGACAAGCAGACTGGGATTCAGTCGATATACTGAGACGGCTTCCGCAATATTAAACGTCCGCTTCGGCTTGGGTCTAAGGAACATTCTGAGGGCGGTCCTTGGGTCCACTGAGTGTTCAGTCTGTAGAAAGTGTCTTGTAATGGCACTGACGCCACAACTGACCCCCGAATTCAAGAGCCATTTCGGTGTGTTCATTAATGTTTGTGCCATCCAGTTTTTCTGACGTATCTGCTTTCACAGGCAATCAAAAACTAATTTGTTACTAATGATCCAGTACGAAATGCGTGCATTTACCACTTCTCGTGTTCCAACTGTTTTGTTCAAACATTAGCGGAGTTCGAACCCTTTGTTTAGTTTTTAAAATTAACGGTTTTGGGGTTTCATGTTCAATGAAAATGAGGTTCATAAAGAACGGCTAAGGTGAAAGGAAGGAACCGATTGAACTTCAGTTTCCGGCAGTCACCTTTCGAACACTGAGAGACTAAGATAAGTTTGGAAAGTCAGTAATATCCTCATATTCGAAAAAGGTTTACGCATTGATTATTTTGTCAAGCACATGCAGTTCTAAAAACCCCATAAGTTGAACGAGATGAACCGACAAAGGAAACATCCGGTGAGAGTTCGTTGAATTTTTGCAGGCTTACACTGCAGTTAACTATCCACGTGGCATTATCAAACTATTCGGCAATGAGCCAAAGGATATGATCACACGCATACAGAACAACGTCGTCAACACACGCACGACACTGATCAAAGTTCGCCACTAGGACAACGACAAATTAATAACCAATTTGCGTCGCATCTATGACGTGGGTTGCCTCCGTGGAGCATGGTAACCGGTCGGAGCTAGTAACGCAAGCAATTCGGAGGCCTTTGATAGCACTCAGAAGTTGTTCCATCATCGATAAAACTGGTCGCCAGTCCCTTGCTGCTTACGTAATACATGTGACACTTCGACCCGTCAAGTATCTAATCCATTTCGAGATACCGTTGGCTAGTTGTTGACGTGAGTCTTTTCTTTCTTCCGATGAAGGTGGCCGAGCACCCGTATAACAGTAGATTTAGTTTGGATTGACAACGCACCTTTTGCTAGAGATCCCCGTCGTAATGTAAATGGTGACAGACAGGGTTGAGTAAAATATGCGTTATGGCCAAATCGGGTGCCTGATGAGCGTGTTGGCGACGATACTAACCACTATCAAGAGTAGGTACATAAAAACTCTTAGTCGCGGTACAGTGAACAGAATCTCAATTGAGACGACGTTCCGAATACTTTCTGATAACGGTGGCGAAGTGGCTATGACTGTTGAACCCGTTCGGGAACGATGTGTATCCTGAATCGTGATTATTTGGAGTGCACGATTAAGGCACCTATGGAAACAGCTTTATAAGGAACCAGAACAAAACCACTGAAATGCAGATATCAGTCGGCTTACACGATCTTGAGGCAAACTGACCTTGACGTTGTGCTACCGCTATACTGAAAAACCCAAAGTCAGAGAACACGATGCATTCACCAGATCAGGTGCAGAACTGAGCCGTAGGTTCGGGTAGAAGTGTGACGTAAATTGTAAATTTTCTTCCTCCTTGTCTCCTATTACTAAGCTATCCACATAGCGATGACAGAACGTCATACGTGTAATCCGAGACTGTGACTGTCGCTCCAAATAGCAGACAGAGGTGTCTCAGAAGAAGAAAAAAGTACCTTGCCTTTTATGAACAAAGTGGAATAAGTATCAGTTTGTCATTGCCCTGTTTGCGAACTTTGTTCGAGCTAGTGTGTGCGCGCTTGTAAGGTTGTATGTGTGTGTGCGATTTCATTGTCCGTACTGACATAAGTAGCCGCAGTATATGTTTAAAGGAGGTGGGAAAACGTAACCGAATAATCATATACAATTAAGCTGGTGACATCTTGTGTACGTTGGGTAAACACCGCTTCAAACCCGTTTGTGCGACAAGATAGTCTGGGTTAATTGCGTAGAATTCCAAATTTTGCATCACAATGCGTTGGCTGTAGGTCACGTGTGAACTGGACATCGTCAGACTGTCCAGACGTTAGAGGAAACTTGTTTCTCTGACATGGCTATCAAGTGTTGATTACTTGTTCACTGGTCGTCTTTTTACATGGCGCGACTAAACCACACTGGACTAGCCAGCCAATATCAATACCTCGTATCCAAAGGTATAACACGAGACCAAACACACGAATATGCATAGTGTCGGAGAGCAGAGAATAAACAGCAAAAACGGATAACCATTAAAGATATAATAAAACCTCTACAGAGGCACCAATAATTCCAACTCTCAACCGAACCTAACAATATCTCTCATCATCATGACAGTCACGATTCTGACCAAAAGGTACTGTGGCTGGGGCCACCGCTCACCTCAACAGTGACGTGGAATATTCTAGAAGAAAACGTCACTAAGTAGGTTGAAAATTGTTGAAAAAAGACTAAGCGGAAAAACTAAAAATGGTATGGATACAGGTACGCCACTGACTGCAGCACACCACCATCTCAGAGAGCGTTTCTAACCAGCGATTTGAGTGATCACGAAGACCCCAACAAGGTAGACATCTACCCACTATGTTCAATGAAGCAGTCAAGGTCTTCATATTTCGCGACCACGTTATTGTTTGACCACCATATGGTTTCACCCAACTGTTGGTGGTCTCAGTATATAAATGCCCGGTACGGTAAACGTTCAGCTGGCATACGGAGTATGTGACCCAAACATCGCAGGTTATTACAACTTGATCAACTGGCTAGTTGGTCGCGCATCCAGAATGTTTCGGAATACTCACCGACGGAATGTCGTGTTGCTCACGCGATCCTTCTACTTAGTGTGGACAAATGAGCAGAGACAACGATGGTTTAACACAGCAGGCCTATTGATTTGAGGGACCCCACCCTGAGTTTCTGATTTAAAAGTCTGACCTGCGAGACAATGGAATACGGGGTTTTCGTGGGAGACGTACTCGGTGCTAATGACTCAAGAATCTGACTCACTTGGCAGTGAGGAGCTTGCCGAACCCGAGGGCGCAGTGATTAAGGTATTGATGTGTGTTTCTTAACTGCTGCGCGCAGTGGATCTATTTGAAGACACACCAGGCTTTTGGGTGATACCGAATGTGTTTTCGACAGTTTCGGATAATACCTTGACAGTCACGGTCAACCGTTGACGATCGGAGTGCTCTTTGTTTGACGGTACCTGTTTAGGTGAGCGGCGGCCCGAGCCACAGTACCTTTTGGTCAGGCTCATGGCCGCTATGATGATGGTGATGATTGAGCTTAGTGTTCCTAACAAATTGGTCGTGCAACTCGTCCGTCTTCCTGTAGTTTCTGTGTTGCTCGGTCTTTATTCAAGACCACGTTCTGGGCAATTCCATTTCACGCGCTTTCCAATGTTGTCTGCGATAATCGTCTTATGAAGTTTGTGCACACGTTCGCTCGCCTTCTTAACCGACTCGCATCGATCGATTGATTGGTCCTGCTTTCGTTCGTTCCTCATTGATTATATGGTAAGCATTGATCGTGATGAGAAGGTCTGAGTGCCGGTTAACTTTGTCTTTCTGTTGGTGTCTGCGCACTACTGACCACCAACCAGGTCGTACCTGAACTTCCAGTTTGATCTCATAATTGTTTAAACCGACGCATCAAACTATCTGTGAATCTCTGATCGTTTTATATCGATTTCCCACTTCACAGCCTAGTTATTTCACACAAGTTAATCGTAGCGTCAGTATAAACGCACTGCGTAACAATTGTTTTCCTCTTTTGTTCTATGTTCACTTTTCGATGCGAAGTTTATCGCACACTTTGACCGCGACATAGCCTTTTTAATTGTGCAGTTGGATTGTTTTTATCCTGTGTCTAGTGCTTCACTTCGTTTGGCCTACAAAGACATGGTGGATGAGCGGGATAAGAAGGAAGCCACGTTAAAATCCGTTGATCCAAAACGAGCGGAGCAGGTGGAACGACTGGGCATGAGCACGGCTCATTTCGGGAACAGGTTAGTTGTTTTTGTTTTTTCGCGGTGAAGTAATGGGCCACTCTTTTCATTGTTGTCCGATTCACTTTGGGCTTGGTGACTGGTGGTGCACACATTGGGTTTACCAATTAACTCTCATGTGGAACGTGTGATCATCGTAGTGTCAGAAGCTGTCTAGCTGAAAATGAACTGGGAAATTGTTGATGGAAACCGTTATTTACTGTCTACGTGATTCAATCTCAATTTCGAGGGCCACAAATAGGGAATTGGATTTAGCATTATTGTGTGTCAAAATTTCTTTTGCCGCAACATGGAATTGCAGCTTGATTCCGACGATTGTTGGCGGTGGTGATGTCCTGTGAACCACGTCGGCTGCATCTCTGGCATTGGTGTTTCTGGTATGGACAAAATCGTTTGAAACGCCGCTCGCCAAAAGACCAACATGCTGTTGGGTTTTTTTTGTGGATTTAGCGGTGGATCCTTTCACCGCTTGGACCGTACCGGCGATTGAGGGCTGAGCCGCCTGCTGAATCATGGCTGTGTCACGTTTCCGGTTCACCAGTCGTTGACACTCAGTCGTGAAAGCTTTCACTGTGATATCTTTATCCCGCTTAAGTTTGGACAATAAACGAGTTCGGATGTCAGCATCTCGAGGCAAGTGAAGACCAACAGTGAAAATGAGGCATTTGAACTTATCTTCAGTGAGGGGTTTAAGTTGGAACCTTTCACATTCCCTGTTGGCCAGACCTGCAAAGGTTACATAATCATCTGACTCACGTTTAGTCAACTTGAGGCAATTATGCCGGACTTTAAATAGTGAGAGCTGTTCACCAAAAATATCTCTGGACTGTTTGACGGTTCGGTCGAAATCTACATCCTTTGGTTGTTGTGGAAGAATGATATCCGTGAACCGTTCGTGTTCACTGGAAGTTACCACTGTTGACGGCAAGTGAAGAGTTTTGGTCGGAGATTCGACGAGACGCTGCTGCGATTGCTCAAACTGCTCTCGCTGTTGCTGCAGAATAGACTGTAACTGGCCTGCAGAGACCCGTCGCAAGTTTTATGTCCCTGAGTTTTTGAATAGATCAGCTATCGTGTATTCAATCACGCGACTCGAACTGAGAAGTCATTCAACTGAACCGTATCAGTTCCCAAGTCACCATTATCAACCTGCGGAAGGTGTTCAGTCGTTTCGGTGTACCTGAAATCCTGGTTTCGGACAACGGCAGTGCATTTATTTCAGCTGATTTTGCAGAATGGAATCCAGCATATACAAACGCCGCCGTACTACCCACAGTCAAATGGTCAGGTGAAACGCCTTGTTGACACGTTTAAACGAGCACTCCTAAAACTTAAGAGGGAGGGGACCAGGTCGGAAATAGTTGAGGCGTTTCTGATGACATACAGAGCAACTCCGCACCCCAGCACATCAAACAGCAAGTCTCTGGGAGAGACATTGATGCACCGGAAAATACGCCTGCCTCTTGACATACGCCCAGCCCCACGACTACCATCTGTGTAAAACAGGCGCATGAAGCAGCAATTCAACCGTCCTCATGGTGCGACCAATGGTACGTTTTCAGCTCGTACTCGCGAAGGACTATCGTGATGGTGTTGAGAAGCGGACCGCAGGCCGCTTACTACGACGGACTGATCGAGTCAAACAAGGCGTGGCAGTGCAATCTTCCGTATTGGTCAGCCATGCAAATCGGCTGCGTCTTTCTTTCCAACCGGTGACCGTTTTGTCCAGCCGAGTCGTTCCATTGGATATTCTCCTGGATACATTCGATCTACCTCAAAACATTTCAGCTGCCGCTCCAAATCCGGAGACACATCCTCCAAGCATTTGCACACCCAGAAGATGGACGGATCGTTCTGGAAGACAAGTTGTGCATATGCAGGTGAATCTTTGACAACGATCCTGCGAGCAATAAGCTCAAATGGGCAGGTGTTAGGTAGACAGCCACCAAACAACTAATTGCATTCATTTACCGCACCGTTACATTGTTTTTCATTTACATTGTAGCTCACCATTGGTGCTTTATTTACTGTGGACTAATCATTTTATCGCATCACTCTGAGCGTTCATCTCCCAACGTGTTTTTCTAGTCGATAAACATTCCGTCAAGATTTATTTGTCTTCTCAGTTTGAGTCGCGTAATTGAATATACGATAGCTGATCTATTCAACAACTCTGAGACATAACACTCATCCTGACCGATAGCGGTGGCTATACAGTCACCCAAAGTGTATAACCAGTATCGAGTAGAAAGTGCGGATACCGTTAGTTCCATACGTTTACTACTGTCCTGGATTCTAGTCTTCGAAATGCAGCTGACATTAACATTCAACATGTCTAGCTTTTGTACGAGAGCGGTCTGTTGACCTACCTGTCTTAGAGTGCGAACATTCAAAGTACTTATATTAATTCGAATTCCAGGTCTAAGCAAGGGACGATAAAGGCCTGAAGCAGAATCGTAAAAGATGAGACTCACTGGCACAGTGTTATTACCATTTGCTGTATTTATTGTGGGGCCTGAGAGCTAAATTTGTTAGGACAATGGGAAAGAGGTCAGCAGTAGCATGTTTCCGCCTATCTACCCTGTTATGTGCAGCAGATAAGGCGACCCGGTGCTAGACGGCCGATGTAGTATGGAATTGTTAGTGTTGGGAGTATTCATGGTTGTATGTGAGCTAAAATAATGCCAGGACACCCAGACCAGGACAAGAAAACGACTAGAGTTCTGAATCTTAGCCTTTGGCTCAGAAGCCTATGATGCAAGACAGCGGGTGGATGGCAGTGTACCAGAAACTGGTATTCTTTCTGGAAAAAGAAGCCAATTTCAATCCAACCCCTAAACTGGAGGACTAGGAGTCTAAGGTTTATCAGACCTCTACCTATTGGCCTGCCTGGCATGAGTGACTCTATCGACGTGGTGGCCACACCGTCCAGTTTAGCCCAATAGATCATCAAGATGCGGAAACCCTCACACCGCGTCGAGGTCCAATCTCGTTGTGACAAAGCCCTACTAGCTTTTGGAAAACCTGTTGGATGCGAGAACGGTGTACTTCAGAACGTCAGCAGTGCAGATTCCAAGAGCGGGTACTGAATACGCCATGCTACGGGAAACCCTTGTTTTAGCTGATGATCCTACCGTCATGTCGAAGGCAGCGGATTACACCCCAACTTTTGCTTTCGCCGCCACGGTTTTATGAAGCAATTTAATTTTAGTATTAGATGTTCGAATGGGATACAGTTGATATTGAAGCTTTTGATTCTGTCAAGCTACCATCTCTGGTATAATTTACAGATGCCTAACCGATTATGGAGCATACACGAATCATCGCTGTATTTAGTTCTACAGACAGTATAGGGTTCGGTGAAATGTGTGATTGAACTGTTTGCCATACACTTCACATCTTCATAATACAGTGTTGCTTCAGGATGACGTTAATCATGACTGTCCTTGTCATTGCAGACGGGCCGCTTGAGGCTGTTCCTGGCCTCACCCAACCGAATATTGCCATCCTGTTAGTTTGTACTATGGTTGGCGGGATATGGTAAAGGTGACGAAAGCGTTCGTTAGTAGTTATTTGCGATATCGATGAAGCTTCCTCTTGGAGGTTTGTAATGCGTGTGTTCGTTTTGACTTTTACTACGGATCGGGAATGTCTCCTCTGTGTGATACTTGGTACCAGACCACCGTTTTCTTACCCTGTTAACCCATATCAAATTGGCTGATTGTGTAAACGACGCGATTGTCCGTTAGCGTTTGAGTACCAGCAGGCTGCGAGTTCGCTGCCGATAATCGCGATAATGAAAGTGCATAACCCACACTGTTTAATTCATGTATTCCGTGTATTCACGGGCTGTCGGGCGCATTTTTCATTGCGGCTACTGACGGTTGAGGAAAACACAAGATGGCCAGATGTTGACTTGGTTGTAGGTTGTGAACGTCTTGTCTGCCCAACTGAGCACACTTGATAGATGCCGCCTGCTAAGTTGGAGACTGCGTGTCTGTTCACTTCGCTGGTTAGAAACTGTTGCGGAGATGGTGGCCTGTCGTAGCCAGTAGCGGTCGACAGGCCTTCTCAATTCATTATTTTTGTGTAATTTCTCCTCTTCCTGTTTGTATTTAATTATTAATCTATCCTTTTTTAACCACTGCCTGGAGCAGCAGCAACCCCAGTTGTAATGCTACACAAAGTTGAAAATATATATAGATAACCATTAATCTAAAACAGATATGTAAATATCGGTAATTTAGTAAGTGTTGAAGGTTTCACCTCTTACGCAGTAGACCTCATGATCTACTTAACCTCTAGCTGTAAACGTTTGGATGGGTGCTGGACACTCGAATTCAACGTTCATAATATCGTCGTTTTCTTGTACTCTCTTTAAAGTTGATAAGATAAGTGAAAACCGTAACAAAGATTCATGCCCCTTTCTTTTCACATTTTACTCAGTAATTTTTATTTGTACATAGGTTACTGTCTGTATTGGTACGTTTGTGTGTCCGAACGCAAATTCATGAAGATTTCGCACATGAGATTGCCACTTTTTTTCACATATAATTTAGCTATTCTACTCTATGTATACCTTCCTATGTGTCCGTGTCCGCAAGGCATTATCGTCGATTGTTGATGTTTTACCATCGTTGTTGAGACTATCCTGTTGGCTTTGTTTTGTTTTCATTAAACCTCCTGTTGTTTGCTGTATGGTTTTCACATTGTTTTATTGAAATTCATCAGTGTTAGTATAATTGTGATAACGGTAGTTGCTAATGTTGTGCCAATTGGCGGTTGCCGATAGTGCTGCTATTGGATTGTCCTGAGTTTATGAAATGTACGGAAGTGTCCCATAAGAGGACCCCGTGGTTTGTACTCTTTAGTTTTGCCTCACTTCGCTCGCACATCCGCATTGATTATTTTGACTATCCCGTAACAACTTGTGTTACTAGTGATATGATGACCAAGGATCCGCGATCATGCCATCTTTGACTGATGGGTCCACTCAGAAATGAAACCGGTTGGAGAGTATGGGCTTACGAATGTCACCAGAAACATTTCGTTTTAATTATATACATCTCACTAGTTGAAAAAACAGGATCGTCTTTATGGTCCATTCATGTTGATTATTATCTCATTTTTCTAGAGGTGGAGTTGCGCATTCCGCCTTCGCTAATGTGCAGAAGATCGAGCAAGAGGGTGTGAATACCACAACAAACACACGCGCTTCCGTGATTACTTCGTCTAACCTGGATCCATTCTTCTCCTCCGGTGATAGAAATTATGATTCTTTCGGTTCCCCACGAGACTCGCGCGCGGATAACCCTTTCGGTTAGTTGGACTGTAACACTATTTTTCTGAGAAAACATTAGTGGGAATGATTTGCCTAGTAAAGTGAACTGAAGTGTGTTATTGATGGTTTGCTCAGTTGTGAAATCTGAAGTACCCTCTTTATCGGTAGTTCTAACTTCATCATTTTCAGTGCTTGCTTTAGAAGTCAAAAGATTCTGTGCGGGTGGTAGTGTTTTTCGTACAAATTGAAGAACTCTACAAATCACTAGTCTATTTAACAAACTTTTCTGAGCGAAATTCCCATTGAGCACAGTACCATGATTAATTGTTCTATCACCCTATGAGTGCACTGCAATTTTAAAACGGAATGGCATGTTGTAATAAGTTCATCTAAGTGATTTCCGCGGAAGCGTACGTGGCAGTGATGACTGATAAGTTATTGGGCAACACAACCGCAATCACTTCCAGCTATATCATGGGCTGTCTCATAGAGTTATTGGAAAATACCTCCTGCCTCCGATTATGAGTGATCGGCTGTTCGTCTGTTGTTGCGTAAGCATTTTATGTTGTCCAAAGATATCTGCTAGTACAACCGGTTTTCATATTCATATTTTTGATACCGACTGTCTCCTTGATGTGTGTCAGATTAGTCCTTATGTGTGACCTTGAGACTGTTACCGAACACAACTTACGGGATATGGTAAACACTCCAACTGTACATCATTTTGCTTCACTAATCCGTCTCAGCTTCCGTTGCCGATCACACATGACTAGCTTTCTTGTTAAAATCATTCCACACAAGACATATTTCCGCTTCCGATCGTCGTTTCATGCTTACAGCTTCGGGATACTATGTTGCTACTACTTTCAACCCACGTGCTATTCTGTTCCGTTCGTCTCATATTACTTATTGTCAATGCTGGGTAGTATATATAGCCCCACAATACTTTTAGTCAACGCCATGTGCTTGCTTCGACGATTAAAATCACCCACGCCCTCAACTTCAACTGCAGCGTTTTGCTTCATTTTCTCTGAGTCATTTTATCATTTACAGGGCATGTCCACTTACGCATGGTCGATAAATTCGCCTCTTTAAGTTGCATGAAAATACCCGGTTTAAACATTAGAAGAACGTGTAGCGAACAATCTTGTTTTCGGTGATTCATCATCAGGCTAAAGACAACACATTTATATGGGTTAATCTTGTGTGAGATGAGGTACGGAAATGGATCGAATGGTTCGCTATCAGTTTCAGAAAGTTCAGGTCGATTGTACAAATTATTGATGGTTGTTAAGATAGTGGTCATGATTATGTACTTTGTTCGGTCCGGACGTGGACATCATTGTTTTGAAGAAGCGCTTTTGAATGCATAGTGAGGATGGAGTAAACGGATGGTTATGGCTTCTGCGACTGTCAACAGGCGCTATTTGACCTGTTTTGATTGTAAACCAGGAGCAGGACAGATGGGACGGAGTGAGTCATTCGCTTCTGTTCTGCATCCATTGTTGCGGTCGACGGCGTTTGGGCAACATAATTTATCGTTTCGCTGACTCGTGTACTCGAACGTTATTGGTGAGACTACGGTAGGAGCGTCCAAAAGCGTCTTAAGGCAACGTGCTCTGGTTTTGCAACCAGTTCCTTGTGTCGTGCGAACACCCATGCAAGCCGGACTCGATTGAATCATTAGGTTCGCCTGATCGGTTATTTTATTTCAAAGCCTTTTACATATGTGAGTTGTTATATTCAACATAAAAACATTCCTTGCTATTTGTATGTCGCAATGACTAAACGAAGAAAAAAGACATACTATAATTGTAAATTAGGAAAATCAAAAGGGTTACACACGCATTAGTTGTAAGACGGGTGCCTTTCAGCGTGCTGTCAAAGAAGATGATTTGTTAAACATTTTTCTACTATTATTAAAACACATACCGGTCGTGAGACTGTTTTTAATCCAAAAATCTCCGGCGATGAAGTCTTCGTATGAGTATGTGAAACAGTAGATGGAATTTCTGTTGGACAGCGTACAAAAATTATTTCTTGAGAATATCCCGGGGATGAGTTTAAGCTCGACGCTGATGGTCAGAGTTATTCAACTAGGATGCTGACCGTCGAACTTGTAATGCAACGTCCAGCAGCTGCTTAACAAAAAAGGGTAAAGTATATGGAATGGCCACGGCAAAGCTGATCGTAAGTACTCCATGTGTGCATAGACGAGATGAGAATAATATGTAATCCCCTTGAGTCATATATGGACTAAAGTCCCTGATAATTGTTTATGTGCTCTTCATTCAAGCAAAGAGATCAGCATGGATGTTGCCTTCTGCATTTTGACCGCCGACGTTTCCCCATACAAACTTTATTCGAGGGTGATCTAGGAGGTGTTCGGCAATTTGTTACCTTATGTTTCAAAAACGTTAACGTGGGGTAACTTACAGTTGAATCCGTTGTCATGACCACCAATGATCCCGTATGCAGACTAGCACAGAAGACTGCATTATGCGATTAGTATTTCTAATCGACGATTTCCACCTTGGCTCATTGTTTAATCCCGCCGAAGAACTATTCAACTATTTGAAGCAACTGAGTTTCCAAAAATACCTTATCTTTTTTCGCTTTGTCATCATTACTTTTTTAATGGAAAATTTCTTCTCTCGTATCGTTCATCTTCCATCCAGCTTAACCATCAGACATCAACGTTGTGTAATCGCAGTGTATACTTAACTTTTAGAATCAGCTTACTGTATTGTGACATATGAATCTGCTTTGTAATAAATCGTTCATGGCTGATTGATTTAAATAAATGATAGCCAGGTTGTGAATCAGACGATTGGTGACCCAACTGTCGAGAATGGGACACAAAGCTGAACATGAGAACAGAAGCTTAAAAATTGGGACATTCAGAAACGGAGGTTAAACCTCATATTTACAAGAGGTCCATTTGCGAAAAATCTGGACTTCGGCTGGATTCGAACCAGCGAGAAAAACACCATGCCCAAACGCGGCAAGCGCTCTACCAGCTGAGCTACGAAGCCACACCAGAAGCTCAGAAATTTCACATTTGGACCTAGTTACCCATCCAACCAACTGTGTCCTATGGAATCCACCAAATGATCCAGCCGATTGACTACTCAAGCAGGATTTCTCGATCAGTTCACGCTGGAATCCACTACTACTTATCAGTAATTCATTGTCAATGCTCATCGGTGGCGTTGGTGGATTCCAGCGTGAACTGGTCGAGAAATCCTGCTTGGGTAGTCAATCGGCTGGATCATTTGGTGGATTCCATAGGACACAGTTGGTTGGGTGGGTTAAAAGGTCTAAATGTGAAATTTCTGAGCTTCTGGCGTGGCTTCGTAGCTCAGCTGGTAGAGCGCTTGTCGCGTTTGGGCGTGGTGTTTTTGTCGTTGGTTCGAATCCAGCCGAAGTCCAGATTTTTCGCAAATGGATCTCTTCTAAATTAAAAAATCTGCCAAACTACTTATCAATTAAACCTAATAGTCGCGGAATACACAGTAGCATTATATGTGTAGCTGTAATGACGGTTAATAATCACTGTTCGGAGTTTGTTTCTTCCATAATCTTTGTGGTTTGTGAAGGTTTACTGAGACTGTTAACCAGGGTATTTCCCTGTCATCAAATGGATATCTAGAGTTTTTCATTATATTGACAAAGTTATCACTCGCCATTATACGGCTTCGACAGGATAGTTGGTATCAGTTTTTTGACTGGGACCGAAAGACCTATTAGATGAGAACGTCGTAGCACCTTTCCGCTACTGTTTTGAGTGTAGCCTTAGAAGTTTTATTAATTAAGTCCCATGCATTTTGCTGCCCATCATCTCTGTCGCTCTTTCTTCTTCTGGTTGTTTTATAGCTAAACCTGGATGTAAAACAGTGTTATAGGACTGTTGGCGTTTATTATCATCGTATCGGGTGGCACTAACGGCTAAGCCACGAAGAACTTAAGGAGTGGGTATTTGGTAGTGATTGTCAAGCGAATTATTTCGTTCAGTCTGTAAAGTCGTTCACGAAGGTGTTAGCCAATGTAGGTTAGGTTCATTTCCCAGACTATGGGCCTCGCGACTCAGAGTTGGTGGCTGGGAGGGCTAGGTGAGATGGTGGCCAATCGGGCCCAATGGTGTGAACGTTGTCGTTGCTTGGCCGAGTTGTCTGTGAAAGAAGTGCATTCAGTGACACGGGGCAGTGAAAGCTGTAAGGAAGCTGTCTTGTTGATGATGCTTTACTTTCATCTACAGCTTGGTTTTTTGCTCGCAAGGTGTAGGCACCCTGATGTTGAGTGATTGATTGATAGTTAGATTCCTTCTTTCTCCGCCTCTTTTTCTCTTCCTGTACAGGGTTAGCTTTTTTTCATGGTTGTGTGGTAGTTAAGCATCACTGAGAGCCATTGATGTATTGCTGCCCATGATGATGATGACGAACCACACAATGTTTATAATCGATCAGTTGCGATGAAACTAAATTTCTGTGAGCGTTCTACTTAAATGTTGGCCCATCTTACATAACTCTTGGTTGTAATGCAATCGTCAGTAACCCATGCGTATATCGCCCAATGTGTGCGTAAAAATTGCATGGATTAATTAATTGAAGTATCGGAAAAAGAATAAGCAAGTCCTTTTATATGGGACCAGTGGAATCATATTTACCGATATTCTTAATCATGTTGGACGTCACAGTGATGTTAGTGAGATCATATGTGGAAAAGCCTTCTTACATACCATCGACTCACCGCGTCTACATTAAGGGATTGATTTCGCTCTGTCGATCCAGTTTACATGAACGATAGAATTCGAGTTGTTAACCACTGTTTTCTTGTTTTTTCTCTCTCGGATGTTAATCTTTGTACGGTAGCTTTATCCTATTGTAGACCTCCCATGCTCTCTTTGTGTTATTTCATGTTATCTTCATATATCTTTCAGCTAGCAATTGATTCCAACGGGATCGCGCAACTCAAGATATTCTTAGTGAAACATGAGTAAGGGGGCGCTAATTTGTGAATGCCATTAACCGTACACTGGGTGCCATCATGCGTTTTGTAGTCTACTTTTTATATTGGGTTTACTCTACATAAATCCAGTGTGCACCCTGTCCTTACACATAGACATTAAATATTCTTGTCTCATTACACTTTTTCTACTATGTCCACCTTTTTTGTGGGTCACGAGGATAACGTGACGTTGACGGTAGATCGTGGGTGTCACTGAGGTTCTATATTAACAGGAGATGGATTCTCACAAGCTTGGTTTCATTTGTCGACTAATACTGTGTCGGCTTGTGATATTCATACAGACCAACACCGTTCCCTGCAGCTTGAATAAAGGGGGCCTCTACGTGACATATCGCTTCGACGTTAGCTTGTTTTACATCACAAGATTTAATTTCTTTCTTCTGAGTGTGACTACGTGCCTTATTTGTTCATTTTCTCCATGTTTCCAACGTATTCAAGTGCACAAACCCAAATCTGGTCTCGGTTCCTGGGTCGATGACGACTGGACGGTCGTGTCTGGTCCGCGTGACAATCTGACCGGACTGAATGACCTTTGTGATCGACCTCTTTCACAGGTCACCGGATCGCGTGACTATCATGCAGTCAAATCGTCCGATCCAATCAGCAGCAGTTCCTCTGATTGGAATCGGACTACTAGTGGTGGCAACGATAAAACGCGGAACTTGCGAGATGAATCCTCCTCTATACGATCGGAAGAAATGCAGAAAAAATTCGCTAATGCCACTGCTATCTCTTCAGATGCTTTTTTCGGACGTGACGAGGTTAGTTAATAATAACAGAACATTGCGTGCTCCTAAAAGCTCAGCATGAATATGAGGTTGTTCTCTTAGTGAGTCCCATTTACTCTGGGCGGTAGATCATCTAGTGGTAAATAGTTAGCTACTTATAATAATGAATTTCGATGGCTTAATTATCAACTAACACCGGATGGAAACAGTAAGTGGTATTATGTACATGTTATTATTTGGCTTCGAAATAAGACTGGTCTTTGTTCAAAGTGAGATTTTCAGAATTCCCATTGAACTAGAGCAAAATGTGTAACAAAATTGTTTTCTAAAAAATGTTATTACGCTGTTGCGTTTGTAAATTTTCGGCAATAAAATGTCGCTTTTAGAACTCACTATGAGCCGAATAATCATGTTGTCAACTTGTTCCCCCTAAAAACAGGTTTTTTAAACATAACCATGTGATTCTAATGATCCGCTCTGGTTACCGATCGTCCATTATGGTCGTCTCGTTGATCCATTGCCTGTTTACAGCCATGGAATCCGGCACTGTTTCCCACTTGGTTTAAATGTTACACATAGTCGAGTCAGTGATACTCTTTAAACATTAGTTTGTGCTTCGTTTCTTGATTGGCTGCATCTTGTTGCCTGCTGAGTCCGTCTGTACCAGTGATCGGCACTTATCACCAGCTAATTGTCGTCCTTGGATTATTGGCAGATATGTTCGTTTTCAACTTGAACAAGAGGTCTTGACGGCTAACTAATCTAAGTGAACTTGTGTGACAATTATTTAGTCTCCTCTTGAGGCTAGGACAGCCTGAGCATTAGTTACAAGCGACTGTAGCCTGACGTTTATGTATGATAATTTGGTTGTATTTAGTGTAAGTTCCACGACCTCGTGATCAATGCGGTTATCTCATCGGAACGTGGGCCGGAGTTCAAGTTCCTGTTGGAGGACGAGGATATACACTACAGATATGCTGCAAGAAGAGCAGGGCTCGAGTCTAGTTCCTCTTTTTAAAGGTGACTGACTGAAAAGTCTAAGTATAATAGTTTCGATAAACCATGAGTGATTTCCAGTGTACCAGCCAAATTTGCAAGTACCCATTAGTCCGGCTTTTTGTTTGACTTGTTTGCCTTCATTCTGGCTGATTTTTTGGTTTCACCCACAGTTACACACACTGTAACTTTTATGCCTTTATTACGCTCTCACGCCTGTGATAATTAACCTTTCGTTTTCATGTGGTCTTTGCTTAACCCTTTTGTATTGTGAAACGTAGTCGCCTCTATAGTTTGATTTATGGACACATCTTTTACCGGGTTGAAAGGGTTACTTCCCGAAAAATTGTCTTCCGAAACGTGTTGGTCCAAGAGGCAAACGCAACACATACGAAAGTACGAGCACTTGAATTGAACAGGAACGTTTACGTGGTTTATGTGTAGTGTATAGTACAAGGCTGGGCATTACATAAAGTCCTTTCAGTCCACTTCTTCTGAGACAGCTATACTTTGAACGACGACTTGTTCGGTTGTTGAGATTCATATGTTTCTGTTTAGAGTCAAGTGTGACCTCTTATCTATCTTGAACCGAGTGAAATTTTTTGTTGTTCAGTATTAGTAGTAGCGGTAATCGTGCTTCTACTTGTTTGTCATCCTTTTTTGCCTCAGTTCGGACTTTGATTGCTGTATGGCTAATTGGTTAGCGCCATCTGTTTTCGAATTGACCTGTCATTGTGACTGAAGCCAAAGAATGTTTTCATGTGTTCACCACCACAAATGGGTTGTGCTGCATTCTTTGCAGCCTTAATCGTATTCCTTGTAACTTTGACTACATGAGACAAGGAGGTATATTCAGTTCAGTTCAGTTTACAGAACGAGGCGGCTTAAGCCAGAAATTGTCCAGTTTCTTCCACCAGTGTTCTGACGATAAGAAGAAATTATTCGCTTCCATGAGTAATCATAATGACTATCAAATAAAAGGTTGAGGGGTTCAAGTTATTAGTGCCATCAGGACTCAACAAGTTGACAGCCACTACCGATACACACGAGTTTTTCCTCCCATTGAAATGACACGAAACAAGTGAAAAGTACGTGTTTATTATCAGTTTGTTCCCTAGGACCTATACCTTTAGTTATTACTGTAAATTAAAAAAATAACTAGAGTTATAAAGGCGATAACATTAACGGTAAATAAAGATAAAAGACGAACTAACGTAGATCTATGGGAAGAATAATGCTAAGGAAGCTCATTCGAACGAACCTCTCACAACAGGCCCGGAAAGAAAAATATGGTGAACGCTTATTGTTGTAACTTGACATACGGCCTACGAGCGCGTAAACAGACAACAGAATAACGGTTAGTGAAACGGTAGACAACGAAACGGGGTTCAACGGCACTGAACAACTGACTACGAAATATGCACGATTAATACGAATCTTCCCGGCCAACCCAACCACCCAATGCTAACGAATGAACACAGAGAAAAGACAGGCCTCCGGACAAAGCCACTTTGTGTCACTCAATCCGAAGACAAAACGGTCACAAACTAGATCACATTTAAAAGGTTTGTGACCAATCAGAAAATAAAGGACAGAAGTGGACCAGACAAGAATTCAGACAGTACAATGATGTCCTAATCAAAGGACGAGCATGTTTATGGGATGCCAGGAGTTAGCACAAAGATGAGAACGCTCGTAAAGGGCGAAGTGTGTAGGTGGGGTGCCAGAAATTGGCACAAAGGCTGAGAACGCGTGTGAAGGATGGAATGGCACAAGACCGTGCCGACTATGAGGGTCACTTCGAACAGAATGAGATAGGCCTTTCCAAAGGCGAATGAAAACGGTATTTTCCGGGAATTAGGTTCTTCCCCGACATCTCCCTTACGAAGGTTGGTGATAGGTGGTCTTCTTCGGGTCAACCTGAATAAGAGTCAGTGGTCGGCGTTGTCGATGGCTCCAACGTTTGAGAGGACGACTTGTCTTGGCGGCCGACAAGGATAAGGTTGACGCTTTGAGAATCTCGAACGTGTCCAGGAGTAGGTAAAAACGGTATAGTCCCCTGGTCGTCACGGATTTCTTCATTGGCACTATGGCGACAGCGGAGTTGATTGCGATGGCGGACCCAAGTGTCCCCCGCAACAGAAATCTCATGAAGCACCTTGCCCCGGCGTCTCGTTATCACACCATTTCTCCACTGGTTGTCATCGAACCGATAATCGCGGACGTAGACAGGCGATCGAACTGATAACAGAACCTGTTCGTTTGAAGAAAATTGCCTCTGTACTGATTGTTTCGTCGGGATCATGGAGGTCAGCGTGGTTTGCAGTTTACGATTCAAGGGCTTTGGCAGGAGATGGGTTACTGTTTAGCAGCTTGTTAGGAGTCCTGCATTAGACGAGTGGAAGTTGCCGTAAGCTTTTTTCAGACGGCCCCTCCCCACACGATTTGAGAAGGGCACGTTTGCGTATGTTGGCTAAGCATTTTGCCTGTCCGTTGGACTACGGATGACTTGGAGGCGACCGAACATGTTCACTGATGTTGCGTCTGCAGAATTCGTCAAACTGACCAGATACGAATTGGGTACTATTGTCAGACACAATGGTTTTGGTGAGGCTAGGCTGACTGCACGGTCGTCGAAGAGTGTTGGAAGTAGCAGTCACCGCTGCTGAAGTCAGCGGTACGATCTCAGGAATGAGGACGTCCTGTTCGTCAAGGCGTTTGAGCTCTGGGTTCACGAGTGCCAAAGCTGCGTACGGTATCGTTCTTTTTGGACGAAAGACGGGTTGAGCTCCTGGAGATAGATGCGGGATTGCTTGGTTCTGAGAACAGCGTCCCTGACCTTCCTGAAACATAGGCGCGAACCGTTGGATAATCTCAGTCGTCGCATTGCGTGGTACTGTAGGGGATCGCACTTGGTTACAGATTGCTCGAATTGGAAAATCGAGCAGGCCAAGTTGTTCTATCCAATCGAGCCCGAGTAAATTGAGATTCGAGCCAGAAACTTAGCAAGAGTTGTGCTTCGGAATGAGACTCAACACCGCAATTGACCAGTCAATTGTATAAGGCCGCCACAGGCGCTGGTGGCGGATTGGAGATCGACCAAGTGTTCTCCAGAGACTCTCTGAAATGACTGTAATATCCGACCCAGTGTCCAACTGCGATCGAACTGGGTAGCCGTTTACCATGACCGGAACGAACTTCCGTCGACCGGGAACGTTGACATGGAAGTGGTCAGCAAGCTGTGGGATCTGCCAACCGGTTTGGATTTGGGCATCGATTTGAACTTGGGGTTGCACCACGACTTGAAGGTAGAGGAAGCACTGTCAATGTGCCAGGATTGACAGCAGTCGTCCTTGTGCCCCAGTTGACCACACCGAGAGCAACGGTGCCATCTGAGAGGACAATCACGATGAAAGTGCCAGGCGCCGCAATGCCTGCACGGGGACGGAGGTGACTTCTTGGAGTATGAGCGTAGAGAGTGCGAGCCAAATCCTGCTGGAAGTGAACCAGGGCTGGAATGCCGTGAGAGATTCTGTGTTCGCGTACCATTGCCCAAACCGTGTGTGAATGAGCCAGAATGTACGGCATCAGTGCCCCGTTGGACCATTGCAGCGACGCGTTTGAGGTTGATTTGGCGATGACATTCCGTGGTGAGCATCTGAAATATCGTCCTGGGATCTTGCTCGACCTTGTTCAGCAAGCGAGTACGAATGTCTGCGACTTTTGGAGAGTGGAGACCGTAGACGAACATAAGGCATTTGAGTTGATCCTCGGTAAGCGAACCGAGCTTGAAACGCTGACACTCGCGATTGATCACGCCGGCATAGGTAACGTAGTCCTCGTCGTCTGACTTGGCCAGTTTCAGACATTGGTACCTTGTATTGAACAAGGAAGATTGATCACCGAAGATGGACCGCAACGTCTCAACCGTTTCCTCGAACGAGTTTTTGCGTGGATTCTTTGGAAGGATAAAGTTGACATACTTCTCGTGCTCAACGGTACCGAGTTTACGTAGGAGGAGACGGACCTTCCATGGTTCGTCCTGTGTACCGAAATCGACATTGAACAGGTCTTCGTACCGTCTGAACCAGGCATCAAATGTCAAGCCAGTCTGGGCATCGTGATGAAACTCGGTGATACCGCTTGCGACAACGTCAATTGATTGCTTCCCACTGGCCGACGCCGGTGAGGCCAAACTTGAAATAGATAAACGGTCAGTGAGCGCCTCGATAAGCTTAAGCTGCTGCGCGAGAAGACGTTTTAAATCAACGGATTCGTCAACCATAGTTGAAAATCACCAGACTCGTTCGCCACTTGTATTGAGCAAGGACGACTGGCCTCCGGACAGAGCTACTTTATGTTACTCAATCGGAAGACAACACGGTCACAAACTAGACCACATTTAAAGGGTTTGTGACCAATCAGAAAATAAAGGACAGAAGTGGATCAGACAAGGATCCAGACAGTATAATGACGTCTCAATCAAAGGACGCGCATGTGGGCGGGATGCCAGGAGTTAGCACAAAGATGAGAACGCACGTAAAGGGCGAAGTGTGTAGGCGGGGTGCAAGAAATTGGCACAAAGGCCGAGAACGCGTGTGAAGGATGAATTGGCACATGACCGTGCCGACTGTGAGGGTCACTTCGAACAGAATGAGATAGGCCTTTCGGGGAATTAGGTTCTTCCCCGACACTTATCAAACTTTCTTTTGAGTTAGTCACAGTGTCCTAAGTTATTACGCATTATGGAAGCATTTTCCGACTGTTGGTAACTCGACACACGAAGGAGTTAGCCCTAATCTATGGGGCAACTCTCGCCTTCTCGAACTTAAGTCGGTGACCTGAGAAGTAGCAATTCGGATTCAGTTTGAGCAGAGATTCCGCATCAACTCTGGTTATTCCCTTAAGAATCTTGAAGGTTTCTATCAGGTCTCCTCTAACCGTCCTTCGCGCAAGAGAGGAAAGATCATGTTTTCTTAGTCTCTCTTCATACGAGTGTGTGGATTATGAATGTTCTCCACCACATACATACATGCGCGGTTGGCGGCATCCGTTTCAGATTCGTTCATCACTGTAACCGATGCCAGAGGACGCCTACGCATAACACTCACTGCGAGTGGCCTGGGCCGCACCAGTCGTGGTTCCACTTACACACAGTGTACCCAATGTGAACTCAAAGGAATAAGACCAGGAGGCATGTGAGCGGGAGTCTTTGTGTCCAGCCGGTCAGTGCTGGTTAGTCAGAAGTTGGGCTGCTGTGAAGTGGTACCCTTATCTCAGAAAAGAATTATAGACTCCAATCGTAAGATTTAAACTGGTAAGAAAAACATTAAAAGTAGAAAGCAAGAAAGTAATTCAATAAAAGGGTACATACTATTGCATCCCAGATGACATGAAGAGGAAAAACAAAAAAATCATGCTAGAGTGAAGTCCTAAAATGAACCTGATAGTAGAAGGCCACAATGACCCAATTGTTTGAAAAGTAAAGCAGGTGATATACCACGCAGTGGTGGTGGTTAGTTGATACGAACAAAAAGAGAAGTAACATAACTTGATTGATCGTAGCCCACTTCTCATTTCTTCTCTGACGGCATACTGAGAGTACTTTGGCGAGATATAAATCCGGGATGACCAGTGCATTCGTGGCCGTATTCATCGCAACGCCATATACTCATGTCATCACGATCTATGACACTTATGGTTTCATTGTGCACCGTGTACTTCAACTCACGGTCACATAATAATTTCTCAATTGAACCTTCGAACACCCGTCCGGACCGTATTCCTCTAGACCGTACAATTCAAGGCTTAGTTCTTCCAAACTTCAACATCGATATTATAACGCGAGAGATCTATTTGGATAACATCCTGGTATCTCGGTTTTTTGACCACCAGGATTTCGCCTTCCTACTTTCACTTGTCCGTACAACAGCTGTTTCAGAATTTGTTAGTCACTCATCCTGCCGTAGTGTCCCAAACAACGAAGCTGTCTAAGTATCAACATGGCTTCAATCTCGTCCTTGTTTGATCGCCGTAGTACCTCAGTAGAATGTTCGGCCACCAAATGTTAAAGATGCGTCTTAGACGTTGCACATGGAGGCGGCTCGGATAACGCACATTCCGCTGACACGGTGTCCAAGTTCCACTGGCATCGTTGCGAGGTAGATAGGTGTTGCTGTTTGACAGCTTTCAAGCAACACAAACAACGCTATTTCGCGTCTTGCTAAGTACTTCGGTATCCGTTTTGTAGCCTCAAAATGCAAAGTGTTTCTGCAAGATTGTTGTGATTACGTAGAGTTATCGTTAGATAATGAAATCGTGAAGGTTGTTGACTGGTTTTTATACGCGGGATGCTGCATCAGCGGCGGCGGCAGAGATGTAGAGAATGAAATAGAAGCGTGTATCTCCAAGGCTAGGGCGGTGTTCGCTAATCTGGAGCACCTATGGCGACAGAGGTATCTCTCTGAAGCTTAAGGGTCGCGTATATCAGACAATGAGGGCTGTATTACTTTACGACGGCGAAACCTGGCCACTCAGGGTAGAGGACGTGAGCCATCTTCAGGTATTTGACCACCGATGTTTGCGTTCACTCGCTCGTATCGGATGGCACCAACGAGTAAGCAACGAGGATGTTAGAAAACGGGTGTTTGGTAGTGATTGTCAAGCGAGTTTTTTTACTCACTCCTTGCAGTTACACGGACTTAGGTGGTTAGGTCATGTATTAAGGATGCCAGCTAGTCGTTTGACATACCGAGCACTTTGCCGACGCAGCGGCCGACTGGCGGAAAGTGCAAGATGGACAGATGACCTGACGTAGACAAATGAAATCGCTCACGAGGGGGTTGGTCACTGTAGATCCGGTTCGTCTTCTGGGCTGGGGCCCTTGCGACTCAGGGTTGGTGGCTGGAGAAATTGGGTGAGATGGTGGTTAATCGAGCTTAGTGGCGTGAATGTTTTCGTTGTTTGATCGAGTTGTATGTGAAGGTGTATATGATGATGATGAGACAGGCAGCTTGGTTTTCAACTTCGGGTAGTGGTTCTTCCAAACACCTTTTTGAAGATGTTCAAAAACAACCCTAGCCTTCGCTACGTGAGCTAGCAACTCGCAGTCCATAGACAGACCTGCTAACAGATTGCTACTCATTTAGCAACAGATGTCTGTACACCTGTCTACCGTCTCCATCCATTCAGATTGCAGATTTAGACAGAGCAACTCTCCGGAAAAGGCTGTATTGATTTCCAAAGCAGATTTTTGATGCCGCTACCGTGAAAGCCGTGGTCAGTCGCTTAAGTTCATCTTCGCTATGTACAAATAGCTCACTATCATTTGCGAACAAAAATTTGCACATTGTTCATATACGTAGTCAGCTTGGGGCGCCGAAACGTGGAATATTCAGCGAGCAGTCGTCTGCGCGGTTTTCAATTCGGAGTTCAGAACAACAAATTAAGATTGTAGTTGATTGTAAACCAAATAAGGTTGGAACTAGGACAGTCATGCTTCACGCCAGTGATCATGTCAAAATCATCACAGGTCGATCCACACGATTGCGGCTTCGTCTTCATACTCGCATGCGTTATTCCAATCAAATTGACGTGCTTACCTGGATACCAGGCACTGTCCACAGTGCTTCAGATCTCACGGGATAGAACGCCCTGGATAAATCCACAAAGGGGCATGCAGCTTCCGTTTGCGTTGACGGCATTTCTCCTGGATCTGTCAAGCAGCAAACACCATGCCAATCGTATTGCGCTTGAGAGAGTCCAGCAGAATTTTTGTCAGTACTTTTCCTCACAGCCCGGCAAACGGATACCCCGATAACTGTCGGTGTATTGCTACCCTCACTTAAAACACAGATAATATCCGTGCATTGTTGAACTCTTGATGGACAACTTCCTGCTCCCAGATGAAGTGAACCAACTGAAATAATGCACACTTTAAAATTAGGTCGCCATTTTTTAGAAGTTTCTCTGGCAGTCCATCATCATTTACAGCTTTTCTGGTTCGCAGTTGTACAATGGATGTCTGCACCTCTCGCAAGTCTGAGACGAGAGTAAGTGAAGCTTTGTTGTGACAGGCTGTTCACGGGCTCCCAATGGTAGCCGGCCGTTGTAGTAGACTACCAAAGTGCTTGCGCCGGATTTTCATGTCCTCCGGTTGGGTGAACGAAAAGCCAGAGTCCGTTTTAGTCAGTGCCTTTTTAGACCGGACGGATGAGTCAAAAATCGCCCTAAGCGAATCATATACCTTGTGTTGTCAGCGGTTAGCGCGGTCCTGTATCAACCCACCGTGCTTTATCCACCAGTCGTCACTGATTTCTCGAAGCCACTCGGCGAGTTTATGACAAACACTCTGGAGCATGACTCTTTTGTCTTCATTGTCTGAGCTCCTTGTGAAAACAGCGAATGTTTCATTCTTCTCATGTATCAATCTGGAGGTAGCTGCGTTGTTATCGTCAGACCAGTTCCGTCGTTTCTGATACCGGATACTTATTGTCTCGAAGGCTGCTGCCGTGATCTGTTCTTCAAAGCGTTGCGACGCCCTCTTGGGTAGTGGATACGGGAGCGTCTTTCAAACGAACGACAACCGCACATTGAAAAATAGTCTTTGGTTTTGAGTTCTTCACTTGTCTAACATTTTGTTTCCGCCGTCGTCCAGATGGTCTACAATAAACGGAATCGTGGTTTTCGGTTTGTCTATCGTCAAAGAATCGATGCAGACAGCGAATGCGAGGCAGATATTGTACTTCTGAGCGCCTTCTACGTGGTAACCTATCAATTAGAAGGTGTACCCAACACCTGCTTCTGGGGTTTCCCTTAATCTGCATGCCTTGTCTCACCCAAGGCTACGACACCGATGCCAGATGTAGATACCTTGATGTTGAATGTTTGAATATAGACGTAGTTATTTTTAGTGGTTAGGTCACTCCTCCTCTTCTTTTTTCCTCTTTTACAGGGTTTGCTTTTCTTCTTCATGGTTGTGTGGCAGTTAAGCCTCAGTGTGGGACCACTGATTTATTACTGTCTGTGATGTCTCTATGATGCCGTAACGGCTCAGTTCCATGGTGATCAGTGTGCTATGGCTTTCCGACTGTTCAATACTGCGTCTTGAGTACACGCGCATGCCTCATACTGACTGGTCGGACCCCTGATTGAGCCTGTGATTCATTAGTCTGATCTGTTGGATAAAGAGAAACATAATTTTCTCGGGGGACTCAATCCGGAGCCTGTGACTCAAAAGTCTGCCTCAATTTATATTGAGAGAGTAACGAAATTAGGGCGTGTTGTAAATGAAACTTTGACGATTCATTGCAATTACTGCTGTGTATTGTAGACTGCTTCAAACTTCTGAGAATTGGTGTGGGTTTTCTGACCACACAGGTTAATACACCAGCGGTCACAGTCAACCGCTTGGCATTCAGGGTGCTCTTTATTTGAGGATGACTCTTCTGACCCCGTCCTTCCGTACTTGAAAGATAACGGTGTTTCAACTATAAACGTAGTTCTTCTGTGTACCTATAAGTTCCTACCGCTATCTGGTCACCTCTACGCAATCAGTAGTACGATAAACCAACCTATGAGCGTAATTGCTTTTTACCTGGCTGTTGTGCTTTGGCCTATCTGTCATGATTAACCCAGAGAGAGTCGAACTTTTAATTAGCTTAGTTCTCCGGATCACAATAACACAACAACCTGACCAGTCTGCCAAAGTAGCAAAAAGTATACATACGTAACTGATCATTACCAAGACCAACCTTAGCTGTATCGCGGACACAGCTCAATGCTGAAATTGACCGTGCCTTGAGTCACGATTCGTCGCGACATTGACGAGCAGTGTTCGAGAGGTGAATTCACCATAAGAAAAAACGAGTAAGCTCAGCTAGAAGTGGTGGTAGTGGTGTGAATGTTAGTTCGTTGTGGATTCCAGTGCTGTTCTGTTGGCTCGCATACGTGTCGACAAATTCATTCATTCAAACCCTTAAGGCTGAAAGCTGATAACATTACCATTGAGTTATTTCAGGTATTTTAGCTAATTTTAACGTGGTCTGCCACGTGTGTTAGCATTTTTACTTAGTTTAGCGGTTGGTATAGCTGTTATATGTTCGCTTGTATTCTACCAATGCCAGTCGTCTCATTTATTTTTGTTACACAGCCTGAAGAACTTAACTTATCCCGGTTCCAAGGCAGTACGTCCATCTCCAGCGATGAGTATTTCGGGCGGGCCAAGCCACAACCACCGAGTCATTTGTCGAACGAGCTTCAGCAAATCAAAGATGGCGTTCGTCAAGGCGTGACTAAAGTTGCCAGCCGGCTATCTACTTTGGCTACCGGTGTGGTGAGCACAATTCAGGTGAGTTCTTTACTGATCAAGGAATTTGTGTAGATCATCTTCTGATGTCAGCTCTCCTCTTACTTGTTTACGCCGTTTGTCTAAACATTGTATCATCATAAGAGGCTTTTGAATGGTTTATACATTGTGAAAGTTTTGCTTTTGGGTGTCGAGACAGCAAGAAGCAGACCTCATGGTACTCTTGAAACCGAAACATGTCTGGTGATGTCCATGCCGATGATCAAAACGGGGTTAGCCCCTCAGCCTTCTAGAGCTTCATCTTCAAACCCTCCTTTTAATGTTCACGTCGTTACTTGCACATCACTTTCTTATCTAACCGTTGGTAATTCTTGGGCATGATGACTGGTGTGGTAAATCATCAGTTGACTTACGGAGCTTGTAGCCTAGCCAACGTAGACTGTTCTGATTTTATTTGACCAATTGAGCTCGTACTTGGCGTTTTCAAAATGAGTGTTAGAAAAACACTTTGTTAAGCCTCTTTTTCATAATAGCTCGGTGGTAACCTATTCGAAAACTAATCATGTGGTTTCTTGTGGCTGTAGTTAATCCTAGTGATCTCCAACGAAGCGATGGACGCTGCTGTGTTTCATGTTAACCTCGACGGATATTTGTTCATTTGCAGACCAACCACAAATTGTTTGCTGAGTTTACTCCATAGGACAATGAAATCTAACGACCAATGGTTTCTTGTTTCATTTCTTCTGCTATCTTAGTTTAGGTTGTTCAACTATGTTCTGCTCTCACATAACCTCGCCTGGAAGTAAACACTTTGCTGTATGTAAGATCGTTCGGTTAAATTCTCCTAGCTTGTTTGCGCCATTTTAGTTCACTTGTGTTTATGGTGCGTTCGGGCGCAGTCACATTTCCGATACACTATTGATTGATCATTCCGGATCGGGGTACTCATCACTCAGTCATTTATAGTGGGTGTTTGTGCGATAGAGTCATACAAAGTCATCTCAAGATCGATATTGTAGTCGCTAACTTTCATAGGTTAACTGACTTATTATCCAGTGTTTTGCTTCATTGATTTCCCTTTTTTGCGTGGCAAGTCCATAATCTCTTTTCTTATTCCAGGATCGATGGGGATAGTTAGGTCAATTACCTTGACCGCTCTCGTTGATGTTAGAATGAGCTGTGTTCTGCCGCTCGTACCTTCAACATTTCCAAACAGCTCGTGAATTAGCTGCCCAAACTCCCTTGTTCCCACTTGACTGCGACACTGGCTGTGCGTATTTGCGTGTCATTCTATCCCATCTTGTGTTTACTTTCGCGTTGATCTTTGTATGTTTACGAATCTATGCATACGTTTATGGTGCACACTTGTTTATCACCTTGTGTCTGTGTTTGTATCTGCGCGTCATCTCATCTCCGTTTGAACACTTTCAAAACGCTCGTCACCAGGTTTGTAGTGATCAGTTTTCCGGTTTTCCCTCAACCGACCGCACCCTGCATGTATTATCCGCGTTGCCTTTCCCGAATTTTTTTAATGAGCTATGCGAATCCCTTTGGCTTCCGCCTGTTTTTGGATCTATTGTGACTATCTCCTTCATCACAGATGAGCTGATTTGTTGACTCTGTCAAACACATGCTCGCGCTCATTTTGATTTTTCCTCCTCACTTTTCAATTGCTTATTCTGACCAGTTTTGCTGTATATCCATTGTTTGTTTTGTTCATTTGACCAACGGATTGCAACTTGTATTCTGTGTATGGCGATAATATGAATCGGTTCGGGGAATTGATGCGTTTTGGCTAGGTTGTACGTCCAGTTAAGAACTCTCCGACAACTGACTGTCCAAGCGCTATGTTTTTGATCTATTGAAAGGCCTCCCACGGACTGGTTGAATTGGTGTAATTGGATACAAGCTAATGTACTACTGATGAACCGAAGGTTGCTTGACAGTTCGTAATTACGCATATGTTTGTGTAATGTTTCGACCTTGAACTGCAGCCTTAGTTTGTCAAATTACCATATTAGAGGTTTCTCAATTAGTCTCATCCAATCTAATCAGATAAACCTGTGTGCATTACACCATTTGGTATCAAAGAAGTTAAGTGCTGGCACCAAACACTGGTGTATTGCCACAGATGTCGATGTCATTGTGGAGCAGAATCACTTTCGATAATTTTGAATTCAGGTAGTGTAAAGACTGAGTCCCTATATCATAAAGGGAGATAGAAATCAACCAATAAGTAATCCAGTATACTTGGTTGGTAAGGCTGATCTCAGATTTGCCACCGTGTTCCCGTTGCATCTATCCTCATAATCACTGTATGCTTACTCTGCAAGCAGAGTGAGAGTTTACGGACAACTGTCTCGGGCGTTCACAACTTCTAGTGGTGTTCGTCAGGGGTGTTCGATTTCCCACTTCCTGTTCAATTTTGTCATGGACGACATTCTAGAGGGTGTGTTTGAGAAATCTAATGAACTTGATGTTGAGCTTCTTCCTGGCGCTAGATTGACCGATCTGGAGTACGCGGACGACGTTGTTTTATTTAGCCCCTCTGCCGAAGACATGCTGAACAAGGTGAGTGATCGGGCTGGTTTGTATGGAATGCACTTCGCACCTTCAAAGTGCAAAGTGCTGCTTCAAGACGGGCATTTCCACTCCTACTTTTTTTATTGCATGTAATCCGCTTGAGACTGGACAGTTTCACATACTTGGGTAGTACTCTCTCGCCAGGTTGTGATATTACTGATGGGATATCAGCGAGGATAGCAAAAGCACGAGTGGCCTTTATCAAACTGCGTCATCTGTGGCGTCGAAAAGACGTCTGGTTGTCGCTGAAAAGAATGTATAATACCTGTGTACGTTCTGTTTTGCTCTATGGTTCGGGAACGTGGCCTGATCGCAAGGAAGATATCAACAGGCTTGCTGTGTTTGACCATCGTTGTCTCCGACAATTAGCCCACATTAGGTGGACTGATCGCGTGAGCAATGTGGCAGTTCGCCGGCTCGTATTCCGGAACGCTCGGGATGCGCGATCAATTGGTCAACCAATCACAGTGCACAGCTCGCAATGGCTTGGTCACGTACTCCGTATGTCATGTGATCGTTTACCGTACCGACAGTTAGGTGAAACCACATGGTGGTCAAGCAACGACGTGGCCACGAAATATGAAGACCCTGACTGCTCCACTCAGCATAGTGGGTAGGTTTCATCTGCTTGGATGGGGTCCTCGTGATCAATCAAATCGCTGGTTAGAGACGCTATCCGAGATGGCGATGTGTCGCAAGCAATGGGATACCTGCATCCATACCATTTCTGGTTCTTCCAGTTAGTCTTTTATCAATTTTCAAACCTCTTAGAAACGTCTTCTTCTAGAATATTTGACGTCACTGTTGAGGTGAGTGGCTGCCCGAACTACAGTACCTTTTGACCAGGCTCATGGTTGCTATGATGATGATATCCCCCCAATTCCATTTAGTACATTTGGGCATGCATTCGCTTCGTCTGTGATACTAAGCTAGAATGACGTTTCAACTACAGCTGTATTGATCATATCGGGGTTTCCCTCATATTTTGTCGATTCAGTCATTTGTCCATTCTGCTTGCGGACTGCATAAAACGCGATCCAAATGAATACGTCTTTTGATTGATTTTTTCTCCCGGAAGGCTAAACACTAGATAAAGTTGCTTCTCATTTGAACAGTCGTGCTGTTATTAGAGGTTATTGTCATGTTAGGTCTTCGGCTGGGTACTACAATTTTGACGTGCGTGTGCGATACGTGTTTTGGTCAGCATCTGTCCTGTATCACTTCTGAACTATTGTCCGTTTCAAGTTCTGTTGAACTTTGAGTGATCAGTTTTACTTTCATGTGTAACTCGTTAACTTGGTAGTCTTATTGCCGTTTTGTTTTCCTTTCCTGCTCATGTTTCACTGATCACCTATAGAATGTACACCGGGTTTTCAAACAAGCCCTTTTTAATTCGGAAACATTGCTATGGTTGGAAGTCCATTTTCAAATTACTGTAATAACAACACTAGCTGCGAATTCTGGGATCACTGCTTCACATCCGATTATCTCTCGTGGACTGCGTGAAAGCATCCAGCAATAGATGGGTAATGGTGTGTAGCCTAGACGTTGTTCTCATCATGTAGTGTTGTTTCATACTGTTCACTCTAAGCTCCACATTATTGATGTGGGTTCTCGGTCAGGCAAAACTGAAAAAAGTCGATGCGATATTTTTGCTTACTGTACAACTTCTCATCGCATGCA
>JTDE01021221.1:34694-47741 GCA_014338405.1 Paragonimus skrjabini miyazakii | reverse complement strand
TGAGGCTGAATACCGCGTGCAAATGAGTGGTTTTGTTTCAGGTTTTGTTTCAATTCTTAACCCCTGTATTGCTTGGTCGAATAAATAACCCTTGTGCCATCCGCGTTCTTGGATCACAACAACAGTTGTCCTCCCAACCTTAAACTATAATGCGAACTAGATTCCTACAATCACCTGCCATTTCTGGACATATCCGTAAGTCACCGAGATGACTCTATTAAGAGAGGCACCTCTGGGGAATCCAAGCGATCTGGTCAATACCTGAAGTTCAACAGGTTCACGTCAGTCCAATATAAAGAGGCAGGTCTAACCTACACAAAAGAAGGTGTTGCGGCCGACCCAGACTTGATCACGTCCGTACTACAATCTTGTGGTCACTCCTGAACTGTTCACAGCAAGATATACTAGGCCACAGTCGTTAACCGAACGAGTGATCCTTGCGAAACAAAATGTCTATATAGAACCGTCCTTCAACAGTGATTCCAGTATGCATCAAACAGTGCAACCAGTTATAAGTTCGGTTGAACGAACATTTATCGCTGATGAATTCTGTGCACTCCCTCGAACCCGGAGACTAATTATGACTTAAAACAAACGAAGTCAGTCTTCCACTGCTATTTCACACTGTGTCTATCAAGTTAAATGTAACTGCAGGAAATGTTGCATTGGCAGATCCGAGGTATGCTTAAGTCCTAAGAGAGAGGACAGTTATCTAAATCGATGTATAAATCCGTGCTACTAAAGGAGGGCAGTGGCACTGAAACTTGCGGACAGCTAGTCTCCCGAGCCGCTATGACCGTCCTGACCAAAAGTCACGTTATCAATCGAGCCAGAGCGTCCATAATTCCATGAGGTCATTCCTATCCAAGATTCATACAGGTTACTGAGACGGCCGCCAGCCTTTTGTGTTCATAAACGATTGTTTTTAATCCAGCCTTTACATGGACTTAGTGCTGTTTCTTAATCCACTGGCAGATTATCCACCCCGTTATTTGTTTGATACAAAAAAATCTCTCCGTGTTGTTTAAACTATGGTAATGGCGAGTAGATAGTAAACACGCGCCTTTGTCGATCTTCGTATTTTTTTTAGACGTCTTCAAATTAACTGCTGCTCAGTGGGATTTGTCTACAAATAAGCTATCCCAACGAGGTTTACTACTGAACCCAAGTGAAGGACATGTTACATGAATATTTCCGAAGTTTATTACAGTCTTAGGAAATGAATCTTTCACATTTTTATGGATTGTTTTTGTCATAAGAAACTCAGTCTTCATTGTTTTGTGATTCAGACAGACGAACTTCCAACGTTTTTCCAGCAAATGCTTCTGAGGGACGCTTGTTTGAAATATTCCCTTCGTGAACAGAGGACCAAAGCTATGGTATGAACGATCATCTGTCCATTCTAGCAGAGTGTGTCGATTGTCACAAAACATATTTCTCATTAGTGTCATTTTATTACATTGTTGACAGTGGACTGTACAGTTGCTTTCGAGAGATAAACACTTGGTTTACTTAATTCGTGTATCATTAATACTGCGTCAAAACTAGCTCTGGGGTTGAGCTAAGTCAGTCACTTCACTTCTGTATTTCTGGAACCATCACAATTGGCATTGCGGACTTCTGTAACTTCGTACAATGGATTCCTATCCACCTGAAATTCGGAATATTCATAATTCGTTGAGAGAAATCGAAGAGTATTTAGAACGCTTTGAAATATGGTGTCTCACGGGCAAAGAGTTGAATGCAGAGCAGAAAGCCGCTCACTTCCTCACCGTAATTGATAAAGATGCGTACAGCCTGGTGAAAAACTGGTCATTTCCTGATTTGCCAATTTCTCTTTCCTACGAAACTTTGAAGAAACTGCTGGTTTCACATGTCTAATATGTACATTTTGAAGTAGCTGAACGAGCCAAGTTTTAGACACTCTTGAGGAAAGAAAATGAAGATATCAAACAGTTTATTCTCGAAATCCCGACTCGAGTACCTCGATGTAATTTGGAGACCAATTACAAACAAAACTTCCTGACCGTTTGATGGTTGGAATGAATATGCGTGATCTGCAACAGAAGCTTTGACTGCTTCCGAACTCCACTTTCTAGCTAGCTAGAACATTATGCGAGCAGTATCAAGAGGTCAAAGCTGTTGTGAAAGATGAACCAGTGGTGTAATACAACAAAAACAGCAACAGCAACAACAACAACAACAACGTGAAACGATCAGAAAATCAACAAAGACGGTGGTCCGAAAAAGTAAATATTCCAAATGCAGTTTTTAGTAATCAACTTGCATCTGGTTAAAATGCTAATCGACGGTGGAACAACTGTAAGTCATGTGGTAGCAAACCTTCTCGATTGATTTTTCGATTATGCGACGCTAAGTGTCACAAGTGTGGTTAAATTGGCCACATTCAATCCGTTTGCCACAGTTCAAAGTCTTTTTCTACACATTCCAATTGTGACGATGGTAACTTGAGTCCCGACTTTTATTCTATTGCTGTTGCTGTTAATTCTGTTGATTCTACCTATCTAGTTACTTATTATATTGAACAGCCATTCATTGTGGACACTGGTAATGTTGGACCATTTGCCCTTGTTGATTTCGTAAAGTGCCTGAAGACGGTAATTATAAAGCCGTCCGAAGTTTCTGTGGAAGGTATTACTGGTCACCCTTCGACAATTCTTGGTTCGTGTCAAATCACACTTTTTGTTGTTCAGTCCATTGTTAACAATTGCTACTCTTTGGTTATTGATCGTGGGTCAACGATCGTTGGTTTAAAAAATAGGAAACTTCTGAACACATATGTTTCATTGTTTTCAGATGCGCGTAAATCACAAATGCGCAATTTACTCCTTCGGTGTTCGCAAACTTTTGGTGGTATGCGCATTAAACCAGTTTCGCTCGAACTCAAAGACAATCCGATCTTTATGAAGCGACGAATCATTCCTTTTGGGTTACGTGAACCTGTCGGGAAAGTGATCGGCCAACTTATGGAGAAAAGAATATTAACGCCCTGTAATCTTTGACTTGGGCTACAGCCATTGTGACTCCACTAAAAAGTGATGGTAAAACGCCTCGATTTTGCGGTGATTACCGACTCACTGTTAACAGATTCCCTTTGCAGAGTAGTGCCACTGTTGAACTAGAGGATATTCTGCATCATTTTCACAGCCCAAAATACTTTTCAAAGGTTCATTTAAAAAATTCAAAGGACTCCTGTAGTGGATTTAAACCCCATATGAAATACAGATGTTAATACAAGATCAAGAAAAATGAAAAAATATCAAAAAATGCAAGCTACTGACTCACAATAGTTCGTAGGGGTGCGTCGATCTAGGGTTCCACTGCACAAAATGAAGCATCCAATGGATACGATCTGTCATATTGTTCCGAAGTAATTTTGGAGGCCACAACGGAGATAATTCCGATGACACATGAGTTCGGAAGTGTGCTGAAATAAGTGGTCGATTCTGTTAGTCTTCAACCCTCCAAAACTCAGTACGCAAGCGAAACGAAACGTAGAGAGAACGCAGGGCTTGCGACCTTGAAAGTGAAATTTGTATTATTGATTCGTTCGATTTACATGGTTTAAACATCGGACGAACATGTGAAGTTGAGGAAGAAGAAAATTGTGAAGAACAATGAAAACTATAAAGTACAAAATATCGTACAAAACGCTACACTGCTTTAGGAATGTTTCGGTATAATTTTCTCCCTGTCGGTCTGAATGTATCACCTGTCATATTTCAAGTTGTTATGAACACCACTAATGCCAATCTAGAAGGTGGTTCCATCTATCAGGATGATATTACTGTGCATGTCTATTCTGAGAGAAAACGGTCATGCACTACCTTATATCCTGAAACCTGAAAAGCAAGCTAAAAATTTGTCGGTTTGTTAATAACGCGAGAGAAAAGTGGTTGTCTTTTGTGCGATATGCCTGCCAGATAGTTGAGGCAACACCTAATTTTGAGAACTTATTACGATTCCAACTTCGCGTAATACAAACAAACAGTACAACTATCAGTGTCGTTGAACGAGAGGAGACGATAACGTTTCAATTAACTTGCTAGTTCTCAAGTAGCCACTTAAGGAAAATCAATCTATCCCTTAATAGTCCACTCTGTAAATCCCAATATACCTGATGAGATGCAATGAAATTTACCAGGCAACAAATGTGACATTTTCAAACGACTTTACAGATCACGCTATCAAATGAGCAACTAAGACCATGAACAAAAATTTTCAAGTGTAGATAACCATGAAATACTGACATCATATACAATATTGAGTTGAACAATTTGTACAGATGCAGCTGGATTCAAATGGCACCCTAGTTGTGTAACACTCAACAGTACACAGATTCGTGTGAGAAAGACATAGGATTGATGCATCAGTAGATAGTGGAGTGGTGACGCATGTAAAAAGCGGAAGCTTTTGGGAATTCCATATCTCAATCTGTAGAGTCATAGGTACCTCAGCGGTCGTCTGAAGTGCGGAAATGGTATAGTATCTGGACTAAGGCAGTGGTGATATAGATGAGTCTGGAAAAACGGAAACAGAAGTAAAGATGTGACTTACGATTATTTTCGTTAATTCTTTCTGATGCCAATACAATTACATAGTTTTCAACAAAAACATGTCTTGATACAAGCCGCAAAAAACAAGAAGTGACTCTTGACGAGAGATTATAAAGGCAACTACTAGGCTGTACGCAATAATTGGTTAGACGCGGACTGGAAGTTGGCTGGATGTTAGGTCACACAACCAAAGGTAGCAACGTGGTCTCTTTATGGATCACTAGTGGATAATGTATTTATGGGTAAACCAGATTCCCAACTTTCGTTCACCCTTCAGAGTCTTCATATGTATCGCCGAAATATTTGTCGTGAAACGGCCTCAAAATGAGCTAACAACCATCCCTCAACCTTTTTTTACGCAGCAAGCGGTTCACTCAGAACAGGAATCCAAAAATGACTTTCATTTCTTAGACACCGAGGTGGTATACTGCGTAGGTCTGTGTATCGTAAACCTCCATAAACAGTTCAATACACCAAGTTCAGCAGTTCTGTGTCCATTAGACAAAAACGAAATCCTTTCCAAACCTTGAAACTAGAGCAACAAAGATTTGTTCGGATGCCGCAGTGAAGCAAAAATTGAAAACGGCACAAAGTCTATTGAGGGAAACGGATATCCAGGATAATTCACTGCGTAAACTGTGAAAGTCAGAATCCCGCATGAAATAGTGCCAACAGTTGAAAAGAAAGCAGTGTTTATAGAACTTTCGTTAACAGGGGGGTAATGCAGCACATCAGTTTAACGGTTGCATGTACCGGTCAATTAAACGTAATTTTCCATCGTCATTCTTAAAAAGTGGATTCACAACAATACCGATATAAAGATTAGACCTGAAAACAAGCTACCGGTACGTAGTCAACCAGTGTTCATGCATTCACTTTCATGTTGCAGAATATGTCGGCCGTACGTTCAGGTGCTTGTCAAAAAGGAACATGGAACGTCATCTAGTTTGGATCGGAACCGGTTATCGTAAATCAATTACTGACACAATTGTTGCACATCTAGCTGATACCAACCAACCGGGTTATCTGCAGAGTTGTCAACACTCAAACAAAGACAGTCCGTCAGCGCTTTTTGGCGACCGCCGAATCGATTGCTATCAAATTACGCAACCTTAATCTGTGCTCCCCAAAAATATTTGTTCAGTTCTTGCAGCTTCTATGACCACAGATCACGCACATCCAGTCTAGATTACTGATGAGTAGTCGGAGATTCGGATAATTTCAAGTTGAACATCATCCGCAATTGATTGCAGCTGTCTCATTCACATAGACTTTCCAGTCGGCTCCTTTCAAAAACACTAGAGCTCTAATGAAAACGAAACTCGAGCCTGGTGCTTCTTTTCGAAAGGGGCCAACTGGAAAGTCTATGTGAATGAGACGGCTACGATCACTTGCGAATGATTTTCAACTTGAAACATCCATTCTAACCATACACAAGCATACGACTCTGAACATGTTACGTAACATCCAGTCGACTTCCAGTCCTTGTGTAACCAATTACTATGTGGAGTCTAGAATTGCCTTTATAGTCTCTCGTTGACAATCACCTCTTGGTTTTCACGGTTTGTCTAATGACTTTTCGTCTGTAATCATTGTAAGCAATTCCAGCAGTAACACATAAGAAAGCTATAGTTAGAAAACAACGGACCGTTTATCTGAAGTTAGTCAGAGATAACCCGGGACAATTGGTTTTAGCTTGCTCTGGTACCAACGGTGTTACTCATTGCGTAAATGAAACAGATAAGCAAGAACACGGAGAACTCACCGAAAAGCAACTCCTGAGTTGCTTTTCGAAAGAGTAGTTCCGTTTCTTTCAAAATTCAACTTTACTGAGATCACAGTATTAATCACTCAAACAGATGGATAAAAATTCGTTTGCGAAAGCTTACAGTTTGCTGTATGCAAAGCATTACACATTAGAGTGAAATGGCGCCAAGTTTAGATCGGCAACTTCACTAACATGCAGGCCGGTAAACGTAAGTGCAAAAGTCGTATTCACAAAAGTAAAACTAACGAACCGATGAATTTGTCTGAATGATTTGAGTTGTGGATAATCCAGTATTGCTTGCGATTTATCGGAGAGAGGTTCATTCCCGCGTACATATATGCTGTGGCCTATGAAAGTCATGCGAGTCATTCCAAACGGGCATTCAGCTAAGTGGACGTCGTCACGACACGATCGGGCGAACAATTAATGGAACCGTGCGCACTGTTCTCCTTGTGACGGGCTAGCGACAAACACATCATCCAAGCACGGATAAACACGTTAAGTTTGCTAAAGATATCGGGAATAAAACTTTCAGATTTGAGCAACGTTGCTAAAAACTAGCGGCATGCGTAAAACTTTTAAAGTCCCAATGCTGTCTTGAGGTGTACTCAGAGGCTACTGGAATTTGGTTATAAGTGCATACCAGGTCGATTTTTGGGACATATTTGGTTTCCAGATAAGTTTGCCATCAAGTTATGAATGTGTGGAATTTGATAGGTATCGAGAGTGATGGTGTTGTTTTATGCCCAGTAATCACAACACGGGTACCAATGGTTATCCGTCTTTTTGAGCACCATTTTCATCGGTGACACCCATGGACTGTTGGACGAACAAATAGTACCAAACATAGGTAGATGATCAAACTCAGTTTTGATAACCTTTAGCTTACTAAGAGCTAAGTAACTTGGACGACACCGGTTGTCACGGCCGTTATATCGTTAGCGGATAGAATAAGCTGGAGGAATTTAGATGGAATCTTTTCATAAGGCTCGCAAACTACGGGGTGGATAAAATTGGACTGATCACAGCCATGTGTGGCGGTTTATCTCGAACATCGAGTTTCGTTGAGGTATTAATCTAACGTCTTCGATGAGCGCCAACTGACAAATCGAAATGCCGGTGAAAATCCGTGTCAGTGATAGGGGAATGAATTTTGGTTACGGCGATTACCCAGCGAAAATCACAAAGAAAACCAGGGTTTAGGTTCAACAATTGACGATCGAAAGTTATAGGGGGCTTAGTAGTTGCGGCTCGGAATGTAATACCGGACTCTAATCGCTGTTCCGCTGCCGAAAATGAAATGACGTCATCCGTTGTTGTTGTATCGACTAGGAAATTTATTCCGGAGTTCACATCTTTCAGAAAGAAAAGGCGACTGATTTACGTCTGGTCTGAAGTACTCGGCGACTGTTACATGGTGATCAACATCGTCAAGGGTTTTCATCGTACGTCTCATGGTACCAACAAAGGCCGCTGGTCTCTGTTCTGAGCAACTATTGGGCACGTATCCGAGAGGTTTCAGGTGGCAATCTGGGTCGTTGAAAAATGGCACGAAGGTTTGACAATTCTTGTCGCCACCGAGCCATCTCGGTGTCTGAATCCGATGGGTTGTTTTCACGGCATTCAGTAAGTGTTTTGCGCAGGACTACTGTGTTCAGCGTCCTATGTGACCAGTAAACTATCCAAAGGATTGTAGCTGGTAACTGCTTTTCCAACTAATGGTGACGGCGCGGTGCTTAGAAAGACGTTCGGGCATTGTGTCGGCCGAATGCGCTATCATAGTGAGGATGAGCGATCGCACTATACTACTCATACGACTGCTATTCAGTAGTAGGACCAGAGCACATTTCTTGACATCGAAAAATGCGGGAAGAAACATCGGAGTGTAGCATCGTCCAAAATGGTATTTGCTACGCAAAGGAACTGAGCATTGGAGTCTGTGGCAACCGAGACGGTCCGGGCCGAGTACTGTATGCAAATGAGTGGTTTTGTTTGTGGTCCTGTTTAAACGCTTAACCCATGTGTTGTTTTGTTGAGCAAACAACCCTCATGCCATTCGCGTTCTCGACTCACAACACTAGGTTACCTATCGAACGTCAGGATAACACAGATAACATTATCTGTGCTTCCTGTGGAAGTCGGTGCATCTGCAACTTTTGCAAGAGAAACTCTGGTAACTGGAATCTACCCACTGTCTGCCGCATGTCACGAAGAAGAACTGATAGTTTCTTGTTGCCCAACCGTGACGTGTGGAACAGTTGTTCGAGACGCATTTTGTCGAACAGCTGTGTTTCCTTAAGAATTATCTATTTAGAAGGCCCAACAGTCGGGTAGTGAGCTTAGTAATATATCGCTAGCAGCGTTTCCCGTGGAGCGGAGAAGGCGTGGTTTAATTTGAGAACGTTTATCTGAATTATTTGCAATACCTTGGTTTATTACCTTCTTTTCTAATACAGTAAACCACAAATTTGAATCAATATCTCCAAAAAGCAGGGACTTAACATGATCAGCGATACGAAAGAAGAACTTTCCCATTTAGCTTCTATAATATCGACAGCACTTGAACGAAATTAAATAGGATGCCATTTAAAAGCCATACTTATGCACCACGCACACTCAAAACGTAGTATAAAATGAAACAAACGGTTCACAGAAATCGATTGTACTCTACAGTATACCACAAAACTGGCTAACAAGTTTGTTGTGTCGAGCGAGGCCAGACGACTGGTGGAGAATACTGCACGGAATCGAAGTGCGAGCGAACAACCTGGTGAAACAAAACTGAACGGTAAGTGTGTGCTCAGCGTGAGTCGCACATTAGAATGCGCTCGGGTACCTGCTGTAGTGATCCGTTGGAGTTTCGATTGTCAAGCTTGCTTCTTTGTTGCAAGCCTTCGTGTGTACGTGAACATTTGTTTGAACAAGTAAGGACAGCGTCAGGCACAGCGCATACTCGGACGTATGCATCACGCCTAGTGCTATTTCACCGTGCCATCGTCTCTGAGTGTTGTGACCGTTAAAGACGCTTGGTTTGAGCATTCGTTTGTTGCGCAAACTCCCGTACAGATCACGTCAAAAATTAAACCACAAATGCGCACACTCATTTGCACGGCAGACATGCATTCACATACATTGGGTGACAATACGTTGTCATTCGTCATGGGGGAAGTTCTCACACCGCAAGTATACACTATTCCGATAGTCCCTTCTTGTCCATCGTCTTCCTGGCGTTCGGAGCTTGCCCTTTTGTTCCCGAATGTCGCCTTGTAGGTAACATACTACTTGTGAGTAGTATACTACTCACAACGAGACTGCCTGTCATACAACATTAGTGCTCACTCGCTCGCACGTCGATTTCGCCTACTGGCAATAGACCTCTTGTTTACTAATTACGTTATTCTTAACCTGCCGTTTCGGTTCGCTTGATCCTACACTGTCGGTGTCCTTACTCGTTTATATAAATGTTTAAACGCATTTAAAGGTTCGCAACAAAAGGGTACAAATGAGAAATGAAACTCAAACGTAGCCAGTAATACATCAGTGGGATGGCTACATTTTGGTAGCCAGTGTTTCAACTGTGAATGCTGGTATTGTGTACTTTGATTGTTTGCGAATCCTATCATTTGGTTTTTAGTGCATGTTAACACGTCATGGCGCCATATTTTTTTCCCCAACACAGTTTATTCGGTTACCTGACTGTTTTTCCTTACGCAATTTTTAATCGCCCTTAGAAGTTCCACGTTCAGGTTATGACCCTTCTTCTACTGAACTGCAAACAATAAAGGCTTGTATCGATACAAACTTTGATAGTTGCACCTCACTGCACACTTTCGACACTTCTGCCTTTCAAACTGTTTATGTTTTAGTCAGGCTGTTAATTTGTAATATCCGGCCCGAAACAAAAACCCTAACTCTCCATGTCTCGTTAGCTTTACACAATTTTCATTATTTTCCGCACTTTTCCATATTTCCCAAGTTTACATGTACACCTGGTGCTTAAACCATGTGAATCGATAATACACTTTCTCCTCGATGGTCGCCAGTCGTGAGTTTTCCCTACGCTCCGTACCGTCTGTATCGTGATTTTTGGGGAGTTCAAAACTAACGGAATCAACTATTCATTTTATCGTACATCCTGACTCACCTGTCTTCAAGATTACCTCCGATGTGGACCCGAAATCCGTTTAAAACAGCACAACGGATTTAATCTATTAGAAATACCTTAATTCAGCATGGTGGGACTTTAAACCAACGTACCTTCAAGATCTGCTGTGAGTCAATTCCTTTTATTACTATCACACTTTGCTACGTGTTCGTACCTGAGCCGTATATGGTATTTAGATCCACTGTGGAATACAGTGGACAAGTGGGTATGCACTTGACCCTCATTCACAAACGATTTACAATGCCTTTCCTGAAGAGCAGTCGAAATATAGTCCCAACAGGCAACGAACCAAATGAACGTGGGTAGGGTTTGAAAGCAAACCGCATATTTCCAGCGATGTTTGAAAATGTGATAAGTAGTTTGCCCTAGCCTAATCTAGGATCAACGGCAACAACCAAGAGAAGAAAGAAACAGATTCCGGAGTGGGCCCCAGCCAAGTTAAAAGCGCGCCAAGCAAAGTGCGTAGAACCTTCGAGTCCGTTAGACCACACTCGAAAGGGTGCAAGTGAAAAGACCCTGAAAAGTATAGTAAGAGATGCGTCGTCAAGATAAAGGCAATCATTCGCTGCGTGCATTTAGCTGCATAATTGAAGGAAGTGGCATTGAGTTCTTATCAGGCCTCCTATAGCAGGCATACACAGAAGAATGCGTACAGAACAGACAAGCAGGAAAACTCGGCTTGAATTGACGCGTCAACTCTTTGTTCCAATTGTCGTATATGATTCAACACTGAGAAGCAGACTGGGTGTTATTCCTTTCGACTGGGCCAATAAGCATAACAACACCACAGCACATGTTTACGTCGAACGATTTTGACGCCTGCCAAAATACATGGTAACGGCACAAACACGCTTCGGACAAGCGCCAGCTTAACGACCTTCAACAGCGAATCAGCCAATCACAGCAACTACTAAAAATATTCAACCAATCAACTGATGAGCTCCGTCAAGGTCCTGTGGAAGATCGATTAGTTCGTACGCCATGGGCCATTGGTTCCGCGAGGATGTGGTGTCTCGCTTGAGACCCATTTGGTTACTTCCTGGTGTGTGCTGGTCTCGGGCCTTGCTATTATCTTTCTTAAGAGATGTTGTTCAGTAAAATTGAACTTTGTGCGTGTATATGTAAAGCTGAGCAGCCTCCACTTTTACTCCACAATCGTCTACGCACTGGGAACATCTCTGACTTCATTTCCAATATCCAATGAGTTGTGTGGGGACTCGAGCCAAGCAACGTACATGTGTGAAGCATATCGGCAAGCCAAATGGATGTCTTCGAGTGAAAGCTGAAGATGTTCTCAGACGGCTTCGTCAAGCTAAGAGCACCAGTGTGGATTCACAGTTAATCATCGTGGATGTTCGTGATATCCAGGGATTCCAAGCCGGTCATGTCCTCACTGCTATGTCGATGAATTGTCACACAAAAACCATGGCCAAGCGTGCCATTGTGGAATGGGATATTATGTTTGGTGATCAAAATGGTTGTCCAGCTCCTAATGTGAACAACGATTCCTTCTGCACTCAGGTGTCTCGAGTTTCGGGACCTTCCGTAATAATATATGATCAAGAGGGCTCGTGCCCTTTCTGCAAAGAGGACTCTTCAGTTGAATTCTTTATAAACACCCTATTGATACGGGGTAATGATATTTATTTTATGGATGGTAAGTTCGTCTTTAATCCGGCGTGCTGCTTCGCATATTTTTACTAAGTTTTATGTCAATTTGTAATCTTAGAGCAACTTATCTGAACCTTTTCTTTGCTATATGTCACTTTTTGCGTCTTTTTAGGTGTCACTGCACGATGTAATGCAGTGTAAAAAAGAAATATTTTAAAACGGGAATCTGACTTGCATGCGAAATACTGTGTAATTTGTACCTCCATATATGGACGTGTTTACAAAGAAAGAGACCCATTCATAGTTTTCGTGCCCTTGATGACTCATCGATGTCGTCGTTTTAATGAAGGACTGTTCTTTTGCTTTCCCACAAGCTGCGTTAGCCTTGTTGCCTGATGCTGTTTCCCCCCTGTCATCCGCAGTATAGTCGTATACAACATTACGCTTGTGGTTCATTACGATTTCATGCTGATTAATGAAATTGTGGAGGCTGTTGACTGGTTTGCACTTGAAAGGCAGAGTTGTGGGGAATCATTATCATCATCATAGACAGCAATGCATCAGTGGTTCATACTGATGCTTAACTGCCACACAACCACGAAGAAGAAAAAAGCAAACCCTGTATAGGAAGAGAGAAGAAAGAAAGAAAAAGGGGAGGGGAACTAACCACTAAAAAGAGCTACGTCTACATTCAAACATACAACATCAAGGCGCCTACACCTTGCAAACAAACAACCGAGCTGTAAGTGAAAGTAAGGCGTCATCAGCAAGACAGCTTCCTTACGGCTGTCACTTTCCTGCTTCATTAAGTGCACTCACTTCACAGACAACATGTTTTAATTGTAGTAGTTTCGTAAAGCGTTGCCGTACCATTGGTAATTAGTTCTGTAACCTTTGCGTTTTGCCAGATGCATGTCGCCAGCTAT
>JTDE01021221.1:0-34594 GCA_014338405.1 Paragonimus skrjabini miyazakii | reverse complement strand
GGGGTATGTTGACTAGGACTCCGATCTTTTCAGTTGCAACCTTGTCGGACAGGACAAAGAGGAGCAGTCAGACGAAAAGCAGTTACACTCATAGGATTGTATGTCGCACTACTGATCACATAGGAGCGCGTAGGTAGTGAGACACGATCCTATGGGCATACGGCTGAACCGTTTTTATGGTTGCAACACTGCTGTCCTTCGTATCAGGAAGAAGGAGGTTAGAAGAGGTACTCCAAACAAAGAGCACTCTGATCACCCAACGGTTGAGCATGACCGCCGGCATATTATCTAATACGGTCGGAAAACATCTGATATCTCGCAACAGCCTGAGGTAACTTCGAGTACATCCACTGCACGCAGCAGTGCTCAGAATGAGACATCATTGTCTTATTCACTGCGCCCTCGGGCTAGGCAAGCCCCTCACTGCCAAGTGAGTCAGACTCTTGAGTCATTGGCTCCGGGTGAGGTCCCCCAAGAAAACCCTATATCCTGTCGTCTTCCATGTCAGACTTTTGAGTTAGAGACTCGGGGTGGGTTCCCTCAAGTCAATCCCCTTCCGCGGCATAAACGACCGGGAAGTATCAGAAGTTATCGTTCTCTCGACAGTGATATTACTAACCGATCTCGACTTTCTTCTATTGTTTTACCCCCAATTCCTTCTGTCTTCCATATGCCTTCGGGTGATAATTGTTTTCTGAGGCCAAGACAATTGGTAAACTTTTGCGCCTTCAATGTCCGCACCCTTCGACAAGTCGGTCAGCAAGCTGCTCTGGCAAGTACTCTCTCAAGTCTGAGTATTGATGTGTGTTGTGTGTCGGAGACGCGAGTCTACGACTCTAGCACGGTTATCCACTTGAGCTCACCTCTAGATAACAGTCCATCTAAGCGGTTCTTTCTCAGGGTTTCTGGTGACGCTGATGCTGAAACTCGCGGTCAAGCTGGAGTGGGAATCGCACTGAGTTCCAGAGCGGAGCAATGCTTGCTCGATTGGATCCCAGTGAACAGTCGTTTGTGCGCTGTCAGAATCAATACATCGGTAAAAGTCTGTCGACGCAAATCAGAAAGGCGTTGTGTATTCATCATATCGGCGTACGCTCCGACAGACAGCTGTTCGAATGCTACCAGGGATGCGTTCTGTGACGCTCTCGTGGACCTTCTGAGGCAAACTAAACACTTAGTTTTGTCATGGACGATATTCTGGAGGGTGCGCTTCGAGAATCCAGTGGACCTGGTGTTGAGCTTCTTCCTGGCGCTAGATTGACGGATCTGGAGTATACGGACGACATTGTCTTACTTAGCCCCTCTACCGAAGACATGCAGACCATGCTGAACAAGGTGAGTGACTGAGTTGGTTTGTATCGAATGCGCTTTGCACCTTCAATGTGCAGTGTTGCTTCAAGACTGGAGCACTTCAACTCCTACTTTCTTCATTGCAGGTAATCCGCTTGAGACTGTGGACAGTTTCACATACTTGGGTAGCACTATTTCGTCAGATTGTAATATTTCTGGTGGGATATTCGCGAGGGTAGCAAAGGCACGAGTTGCCTTTTTACAAACTGCGTCATCTGTGGCGTCAAAAAGACGTCCGGTTGTCGCTGAAAGGAAGAGTATATAATGCTTGTATGCGTTCCATTTTGCTTTATGGTTCGGAAACCTGGCCTGTTCGCACTGAAGATATCAACAGGCTTGCTGTGTTTGACCATCGTTATCTCCGCCAATTGGCCCACATTAAGTGGATTGATCGCGTGAGCAATAGGGCCGCTCGCCGGCGCATGTTCCGGAACGCTCGGAATGCGCGATCAATTGGTCAACTAATCACGTTGCACAGCCTCTGATGGTTAGGTCACATACTCCATATGCCAGCTGATCGTTTACCTTACCGGGCATTATATACTGAGACCGCCAACAGTTTTGTGAAACCACATGATGGTCAAGCAACAACGTGGTCACGAAATATGAAGACCCTGACCCTTCTAGGGCATTCCACATAATTGTTAATGCGAGTGGCGATGCAAGCCACAGTACCATCTGGTCAGTTTCATGACTCCTATGATGATGATGTTGATTGCAAATGAGGGTTTGCGTCGGCTTCATAAATGCATCCTGTGATTTGTGTAGTGTTTATGCGAATTTGTTCTTTTGGCATCACTGCCATGACGTTTGACTCAAGGATGGTCCGGATTGACTGTATTTTGATTCTCCGTCTTCATATTTCGTTATTAATTTTTAACACTTTTGCCACAATGTACATTTAGTTGATTAACCTCTGGTGGGTGACAGATTTGGATTGTTTCTTGAGGAGGTGGTGTCATAGTTCTCTGATGATCTGGATTTTGGTATACTGGTGACTGCTTGACCGCTCCGACTGAAAGTTTCCATAGTGACGTCAGGTTCATCGGTTTTTATAACCTGAGTTATACCAGACTTGATTAATATTCAAACGCTATTCTGATTAGCGCAATGCGTTGTGAATAACATTTCAACGAAATGGGTGACCGATACTGAATGTTGGTTTATTAGTCTTCATACAAGACGTTTGTTGCCGTGTGACATACTTGCTCACACACAGACTCCTGAATGATACTGTCAAGATTCCTAACACTAAGCAACAAGTGCATTCTAGTTAATCTTCATCCGTATGATAAGTAGTCGAGGGTCATTACTGTTGAGCTCTGTTAGTAAGAAACTAGAATTAGCGGGAGGACGTTTGCCCTTCTGCGAAAGTGTAAGTGTGCTCTGGAGATGTGCTGTAAAACCTGGTCTACTTAAGTTGGCAGATTTTAGCCAGTTATCTGTCTTCGATGGTCACTGCTTTTAGATTTATCCGTGTTACGACCCCACCTGATAGAGAAAAGACAAGAGCAAACGCAAGACCACGAGCAGTATCTCTATCACAAACGAACGCAACGATAACGCAAAGCGGTACGAAAATCAGAGCTCAAATATCGGAACCCAACTCTCGCAACTTAGAACCCCCCAACAAGTAAGGAAAAAGACGGCCTTCAAACGAGCTTTATTTGCTGCTCAGCCCGAAGACAAAATTGTGATTTACAGCAACTGTATTTATAGGTTTGGGTCGGCTTTGGGCCTAGGTTGCCGAATGGACCAATCAGAAGCGAAAGTAACTTCCTGGACGTTCCAGAATTCTGGCGAGCTTTCTAGTTCCCGGGAACTGAAGAAATCCATTTCCCTTGCAAATAATGCGAATTTTTGGGATAATGTGCTTTTTCCCAACAATCAGGTAGGAAACGAAACTGTTAGATGGTGGATCTCCAGGGGCATCAGTCTTAACACTCACACGTCACCATTTTTGTCATCGGCTTGACCCGGGCGCTTGCTTCCCGTTCAAGGGACTTCATATTGAAGGTTCAAAAACAACGGAAGCATGCAGTCGAAATTCGGGTCAAAAGGTCAGTTCGCTTTTGGTTACAAACACAGGCATCCATCATATTTTCCCAGCCTTCACGCGCAAACGCCTACACAGCGATGGTGTCGTTCCGTTTGAGGATGAAACATTTTCAATTTAACTGCCCAAGTTCGACGAGCAACCGAGTACTTAACCTATCAACCCGGTTAACCTTCTCCGCTACTATTCCCAGCAATATGAAGTCAACTGGGCAAACACATGTTTTCGGTCATTCCCATTAAACTTTTGTATTCACATAAGATATGCAAATGTAATGTGAAAATCAAAACCCGTTACGTAGATTATAAAATAGCACAGTTATGGACGTGTCCTAACCAGTAAGGATTCTTGAACGTCTCCCGAAGTGGCCTGGTGATGGTTCGAAAAAGTCCACTACCAACGCTCTCAGTTCCCCATTGCCTGCGAGATGCCGTTTGTCGAGTAAAATTGGAAGAAGTACTCTGAATTAACAAGTTCAAGAGTAGCACTCTAGAGCTGTCAGAACAGTGCAATTGCTTTCAGCGCCAAAAATCGACAAACTTGTGACGTAGCACCCTGGTCAGAAGATTTCGAACCATCTACTGAGACTGAGGTTCGCAATTGCATCTCGGCTCTCAAACGTAATAAGGCTGCTGGCCTTGATGATCACGTGCGGGTACTTTTCAAAGAAGGTGGGGAGGCGTTAGTAGTGGCTTTGACTCAGCTGTTTCAACCTGTGTTGTCGACGGAGACCATCCCTTCGTGCTGGGGGCACTCGATAATAGTTCATATATTCAAGAAGGTATTAGGAGCTCTTGCGAAAACCATAGGAGAATTAGTCCGACCCTAGTCATTTCTAGGGTTCTGGCATCCATTATACTTCGTCGACTCACTGCAGCTCTGGAGAGAAACGTTATGGAAGAACAGCCAGGGCTTCACTTTTCATCAAATTCTGAAGCGTCGTCATGTATACCGCCGGCCAACAAACGCCGTATTTCCCTGACTATAAAGGTGCGTTCGATTCGGTGGATGGATCTACACTTTTAGAATCGCTTAAACACAGGGATGTACCGCCCAAGTAGGTGAACATACTGTCGGCGCTTTATTCCCATACTTTGGCTCAGATTAGGGTTTACGGTGAAATGTCTGACAGTTTCAGCGCCAGGAGCGGCGTACGTCCAGGCTGTTCTCTTTCTCCATTTTTGTTTAATATGATGAAGGATTGTCTGTGGTACTCGAATGATGCCGGTGTGGACCTCCTACCTGGTGGAAGTCGTCTGACTGATCTTGATTATGCTGACGACAAGGTGTTGTTGTTTGACAACTTTCAAGCGGCACAAGCAACGCTAAACGCAATTTCGCGTTCTGCTAAGTACTTCGGGAGGCGCTTTGCAGCCTCAAAATGCAAAGTACCTCTGCAAGATTATTGTGATTACGTGGATTTAATGTTAGATAATGAAGTCATGGAGGTTGTTAACTGGCTTGTATATATGGGAAGCTGTATCAGCGGCGGCGGCGGAGGTGCAGGGAATGAAATAGAGGCGCGTACTTCTAAGGCTAGGGCGGTGTTTACTAATCTGAGGCACCTATGGCGACAGAAAGGTATCTCTCTGAAGTTTAAGGGTCGCATATATGAGACAACAATGATAGCTGTATTACTTTACGGCAACGAAACATGGCCCCTCAGGGTAGAGGACGTGAACCATCTTCAGGTGTTTGACCACCGATACCTGCGTTTAATCGCTCTTATCGAGTGGCACCAACGAGTGAGCAACGAGGAGGTTAGGAAGCGGGTGTTTGGCACTGATTGTCAAACGAGTTCCTTCGTTCCGTCCTTACACTTGCACAGACATGGGTAGCTGGGTTATGTACTAAGGATACCAGCTAGTCGTTTGCCACATTGAGTACTCTTTGTCGACGTTGTGTCCGATTGGCGTAAGGTGCGAGGTGGACAGATGATGACCTGGCGTAGACAAATTTGATCGTTCACGAAGGAGTTGGTCACTGTAGATCGGGTTTGTTTTCCGAGCTGGGGTCCTCGCGACTTGCAGAATCAGTGGCTTGAGACGTTAGGTGAGATGGCGGCTAACTGAACTCGGTGGCGTGAACGTTGTCGTTGTTTGTCTGAGTTGTCTGTGAAGTGAATGCACTTAATGATGCGTGGCAGTAAAAGCTGTGAGGAAGTTGTCTTGCTGATGGCGCCGTACTTTTACTTACAGCTCGGTTGTTTGTTTGCAAGGTGTAGGCGCCTTGATGTTGCATGTTTGAATATAGGCGTTCCTATTTTTAGTAAGTAGGCCTTTCCTGTCTTATTCTTTTTATCTTCTCTCTTCCTATATAGGTTTCTTTTTTTTCGTTCGTGGTTGTGTGGCAGTTAAGCATCCGTGTGAGCCACTGGTGTATTGCTGTCTGTGATGATGATGTTAATGAATCCCACCATTTTCCAGTGAACTGTAGTCTGCCCATACCTGTAACATTTCATGACCTTAGTGGTCTGGTCCGGTTTTATCACGAAAGTCGCACGGTTTATGTAGATATATATATGTAATGGATCCACCAGAATGACTGAAGGCAGTCTTTTACACAATCGGCCTCATTTGGGAGTGTGGATTGAATCGGGATTGTCTAATGACTCAGCGGTAGTCATATAACTTAACACGTACGTGGAATTTAGCGTCAGGATTAGAGATACAAATCCTGTTTGCATATTTGTCAGTATGTTTATTATCAATAAAGAATTTTCGGAGTTTTACCGAAAGGTTATCAGTCGGTACAACGGATAACACACTACCAAATTTTCGCAACGCTCCACTGAAAGTGAAAGAATTGTGGCTAACAAAATCGATAGATTAGTTCCTGGTTAGCCTCAGCCTGTGGTCACTGTCGAGACATGTCTAACAGACGTGAACTAACTTAATCACTGGGTTAAATCCCAACGAGGCCGCCAACTGAACAGTTCAGTGAAGTGGAATAATATGTTTACAACCACTTCAGAACAAGTTGTAAACAGTTGACGACTTGGTTTATTGGTGACATTTCACTTCTAACGCAGAAGCTTCTTCACTTTTCTGTCAGAAGTGAAACGTCACTAATAAACCAAACTACCGATTGTTAATAAGTTGTTCTGAGATTATTAATCTTCAGTCATTCCCGAGCATATTCCTACTCATGTTTACTGCTGTTCATTTTGACCGGGAAATTTGCTATTTGAAATTAAAACAAATCCCGACAATAATACATATTTTGTGCCGTGGTATTTCAATCGTATCCCATCAGTTACCCCCCGAATCAATATATATAGTGAAGCAAGTAACAAGACAAGTTTAATCCGGTCAAGTCTGAGACATTTGGCCAGTCGACTAAAGCGGTAATTGCATGTTGGAACTGAAGCGATTAGACCTTATTAGTGCACATAATTTCACGTCTGTTAGACCGACAGGAATGATCGTTCCTCGTCTCCGTTTTTATCTGAAACGTTCACAAAGGTGGAGTTCTTTTTAGACCGATTCTTAACATGTACATCTCGTCCTATCATGCTTTGACAGATTAGCAAATGAAGATACTGGAACCGATCAAATCACGGTTAACTCGATTTAGTCCTAAGGACACTTTCGATTTTATTGCTTCTGTAGGTTCATTGAATTACAGCTCATCGTTCTCAGTCCTGTCTACCTCACAACAATCACGTCGCAAACAGTGTAGCCGATTTCTTAAGGCATATCAGAGATCTTCATTTACAGAGAGAAGGCTCAATAGTTTATTTTTCTGTTAGTTCGTTTTTCCTTAACATGTATTGGGAAAACCGTATGACAGAAAGCCCAAAGGTGTTAATCAACTAGTGTGACAGTATCTGCACTGAAAAGACGCTTTCTTCCTGAGAGTTTATCCGACTGATGGAACTTCATCTATCCATAATTTGATAACCAATCTTATTAACAGAAAAGGGGTACCTTGATGAGTTTCCCCATACGGCGCTTACTTGCAGACGCAGTACTGATGCTTAGAGAATCTGGTATTTTTCCGATATTCAGTTCCATCGTGTGGCTCTGTTACGCTGGATATTTTCTAGTCTATTTATCTTGCACTCAAAACAGTTTCACTTTTGTTCCACTGTTCTAATACTGGAAACATCCACTAAGAAACGAATTCGGTTGTCAAAACAATTACACATTACTTAAACCGCGATAATAGTACACTTGTAAAAATGGGTGTTCGGTTGTCCACCGATCCTTTGGCATTTAGGTCGTAAACGTATCATCATTAACCAAGGTGACATCATCAGTACGTGAGCTTAAGCGTGTAAGTTTGAGCGTTCCGGTTTGAAAATGAAAATGTGGAACTCGCTCCATGTGATAGTGTGTTTCCAAGCTAGAAACTTAGATATGAGGCATGCGAAATGTTTTATTCCAGGTGATAACTGTACCAAGTCGAACTCGACGCTTTGTCGCCCCATGTACGAATCATCATCATCATAGACAGCACCATATAAGAGTGGAATTTTTATGATTGTTGGCATGCAGCTATATACTCACCAGAGGTTGTTTCTTTGCCAAATGCATCTTGAACATTATTTTCTGTGTTGTATCTTCCATGTTCGCGGTTGGTTCTTCCTCGTCAATTGTTTCCAATATCCGTAGATACTCATCATAAGTGTCGTAATCATGTTAACTACATTCTGGCTGACCACGATCCCTTCTCTACTTAGTACATCAGAAAACTGCCATTAAATTAAATCTAAGCTGTTTTCCAAACTCGTCTGAGTAAAAGTAATGAACCAATGTCAGGCAGTGGTAACGGTGCCTAAATGTGCGGACCCCATCTCTATCCATAGACTGGTTAACGAGTGTTGTGTTTAAAGGTGCGTGTATTACATTAACTGATTACAGACAGTTGATTTTGGAATGAACGTTGAAAAATTAATCATCACTAAAAGGATTGAAGTTTTAACACGTCATGCCTTTTTCGTTGATTATATGCTACACGTGTAGGTGTTCAACTGTCATCAGGCATCTGGGTTTTGCTGACTTCTCTATCACTACGTACATCTATATTCGAACAGTAATAGTTTCCTAGAAGACCTCCCACCACTGCATACCTTACATTCAAATCCAGAAAGCATTGACTACAACTATTGCTAATGAAATCCGGTCTACTCTGAGTTTATATGTCATCTTTGGAATACTAGCTAGGAGTGCTCTGTTTCCCTTCCACACCACATATATTGTTACATAAATTAGCTTTACCACGGCTAATTATCACTACAGTAGTATGTTAGCTGCATTTAGGAATGCTGTTCCTGTCGCTCATTCTAGTCCAGCCGAAATCCAAATTGTTCACAATTCTGCCAAGCTATTTATTATTATTAATATTGTCATCACAATTTCTACTTTACTGCATGTGTGAATTTCCGTATTTGGTTGATTGCGATTTATGTTGTTTTTGTCTGTTTCCCCTTCCACGTCTACATTTCACGATTTAAGCCGTACTCACGGGTTCTAAGTTTCGCATTATTGTTGATCCTGTTACTCTGAACGAATGTATGAACATGACACCAATATTGCTAGTAAGAACAACGTAACTACACATGCTACACCATAGCGCGATAGACTGGAAGACGGAAAAAGCGAAAGGAACTGGTAAACCCTTACAGATTAGAGTCCCAACGAGTGAGATCTTTAAACGATGTTTATTTCCTGTTCAACCAGAGGCAAGTCAAGGAAGAACCCCATCCGTGTTTATTGGCTTCGGAGGATCTCAAAGCGTGGTCAGGCAGTGCATCAGTTAGAGGCAAACGTTAGAATTGAAAATTGAACGATAACATACCAAAAACAAACATCCGGTTTTCTGATTGAATCGAACGAATTTTTGAGAACAGTTTTTCTGTTTTACATCTTACGAAATGGAGGACTAATAAGTAAATGAAGTATTTAAAGAGGAAAAAGTAAGGGAACATGATGGAAACTTATAAGGAAAACAGGCTTGTCAATGACTGCTATTCACGGTCATGCCAGGGGGTATTTTTAGTCAGCAGTGTGGCTGATGGTATACTCTCCAACCTGGCAAACGACATCTATCACCCGTCCTCACCGGGGCGGTCGACTTTCCTAGTCGATGTTCATCTCTTTGCTCAACCATCTTGCGGTTTCTTTCATTCATCAGCAGTTTTAGTGAGCAATACATGATGCGGAAGACGATCCACTGGCATACGAAGTACATGACCCAACCACCTCAGCCTGTGCATTTTCACTATCGCGGTTATCGTTAAAAATGTTGTAGATTTCCTAAGTACATTCCAACGGACTGTATCGTTGTTCGTACGATCGACACACTTGATATAAGCCAGTCGGCGGAGGCAACTTCAATCGAATACCTAGAAACTGTTTGCATTTTCCACAGTTGACCGTAACATTATGGACTCGAAATTTGGCTCTCACTAAAGCTCCTTCATAGTGCGTTGAGTTGTCTAAACTTAGGGTAGAACTTATCTTATTTAAGATGCGGATATGTTACTAACAACTCGATTACCTAACCGTTCCACATCAGGTATTACCAGGTCGTCACACCTGCATGTTGGATGACGATCTCTAGGGCGTAATGATAGGGCTGTTTGATGTGAATCACTGACGGGCCAGTTATTGTTATTGTCGTATTTTGCTTTTTTTCCAGCATGACTCACATTGATTAGGTTTTTACTTTTTTGGGCATTAATACAGGTGGTTTCGAGGCATTCCGACGTCTTCGTTCGACGGACTTTATCGCTTGTGGTTCTGTTTCGGACAACTTTTCCACCACCGTTGGATTATCGCGGTTTGAGTCAGTGACATCTTCTATCGCCCTCTCGTCGCACTCACGTATCCATTCCCTTACTACGAGCCGGACGACTGTTCATTCTGATCCAGCTGAACAGACCTTTCCGATTCGTTCTTTCGTACAACCTTTGCAGAGTGCTTGCCCCGACGCTCACGAACCCAACCATTTATTCTTGAGTCATCGTATACATGTCGATCGGTCGGCAGTTAATTCAGTTGGGAAATTTCCGAAATTGACCATGGATGATGCAGATGATATACTGGGCGCGTGTGTCTCCGAAATCCTGCCTTATCTGTTTATAGGTAAGGGCCTCCTCCGTATTACTACTTCGCATGTCATAATTTGATTCACATATCCAATGTATTGTTCAGCTGAAGGTTTTCTTTCTATAACCGAACAGTAGATACTAGTCAAGACTACTATGGGTACAGTGTAATTTAGTACATGCTCAGCATACATGCGTCTCCCGGCGTTGATTCCGAATTTATGTTGAATTTCCACAACTGCACAGTCGTTTTATCGTACTTGGCAGTCTTTTCGATCATAGTGTGTTGCCTTCGGTAAGGCAACCCATTACGTTCTCGGTATGTTAACGGATTGGTTTCCTGTGTGTTAGGGTTGGCCATCTCGTCCACCTCTTCGCGTTATTTTCTAGACCTTCGAATGCTTTTGTTCGCATGTTGCATTAGTCGCCAAGTTCGTTTACCAATTGGGAATTACGATTGAACAATTCTAGAAAAGCAATTTGACCAGTGTAGCTTTCATTATTTCATTTGACCTTTACGGGTCTTGTGTTTGCCAGTTTTGAATTTGACACTCACTCAACACAGTTGAGTTGCATCTAGTTTTATCTGGTCAACTCCTTCATCACTGTATTAGTCAGTCGTTGAAAATCGCAGTGTTTTAGCCATTCATTGCAACCTTGCGTCTTTTCCTCTAACGATAACTTTTTGTCCTCCTTCTCTTCGGTGATTCTGTGTTCAATGTCGATCATACTTTCTGTTTTACGGTCTTCAATGAAAACAGTGTTGTTTCGGAAACCGGTTGCCGTTGGTTTATGTACTTGAAGCGCACCGATAACATTAGTTTTTCATTCCATTTGTTGACCAAAATTTGCATTAACACATGACCAACTTCATGCTTGTCACGCGCACACGGAGATTCTCAATCACGAATCGTTATTTTTATCAAAGACGGTAATGTGTCAGTAGCTCGCGCTAATACTTAATCGTTCTGGAACCACGAAAAAAAAACAAGATTTAACTGAAAAAACAAAGTAAAAAAGAAAGGGACTCAAGTACTAAAAGCAGCTGTGCCTGTGCCCAAAGAGTCAAAATCAAGGTGCCTACACCTTGCAAAATGTCAACCGAACTGTAAGCAAAAGTTAAACGTCATCAGCAAGATAGCTTCCTTATGGATTTCACTACCGCCCTGTCAGTAGGTGCACGTACATACACAGACAACTCGGCCAAACAGTGGCAAACATTCCGAGCCAGTGAGCCCGATTAACGGTCATCTCACGTAAGGTCTCTCGTTGTCGACTGTGGAAGTCGCGAAGACTCAAACCCTGATGACGAACTCAACCTATGTTGATCTACCCTTTGGTGAACGACTTCATTTCTCTACGCCAGGTCATCATCTGTCCATCTTGCACCTCACACCGGTCGGCTGCAGCATCAGCCTAGAATCCTCGGTGTGTTAGACGACTAATTGGCATCATTAATATGTCGCCTAACCATGTGAGCGGCAGATGTTAAATTTCTATCATTGTTCACCACCTACTTATGCTGGCTACTTTAGAAGTCAGTAGTTATTTTAGCCAGTGGTACCGATGATCTCGCACGACAAGTCTCCAGACACTATGTTAATCGACGAATGCTGAAACCTGCGGATTTAAGATAAAATACTATGCATTACTGTCGATATTAAGTACATTTCTTGCGTGAACAGTAAGATCTTCATGGCGGTCCCATGTTCGTGAGAGGACGTTTCGTGAAACTCAGCTTGGAAGAGCTATTTCGGTCTTCCCGTCACAGAGCACACTTTATATCAAACGATGACATCGGTTTATCCTGTTGCTGACGTTTTGTTGTTCATCGTCGATTCCCTCTACCTGTATCATCTTATTCATGTGATCCATCCTAATCTCTTAAGTGATAATTTTTGCTGTGGTTAGTGGTTGTGAAATCAGTCCAAAATTCTGTTAATTGACCAGACGGTCAATTACAGTTATTGATTTTTTACATGTTGGTAATGCTTGCATAGACTAATATCGAGCAGTTGAAGTCGTTGAAGCCGACAGGAAATCTCTGATGAAGTCAAGAGGGGTGCAAAGTGGTTTTGTAGAATGAAGGATAGCGCGGACGACCCGCTGGTTCCATGGGTCACAGATCAGAAACACAAAGGTTACAAAAGATCTATGTGAATTGTGAGATTTTGTGTGGAAAGAATGACAAAGAGATGCCCCTGGATCGGTTTTTCCCTACGAGGGAGTGGGGATTTGCAGTAAGTATTACATGATCTAAAGACTGATTCCCGAGATTGATACAACTGCTGTAATTCGTGTTTTATCCTTTCCCGAAAACATTCCGGTTGTTTTGAATCCTTTGTTTAGTCGTGAATTTGAATACTGTAGTTGCAAGTCATCAGCGGTATTTTGCAGTCCACAAAGTTCCGCACCTGTCTGGTTAGGTTTTCTACCACTAATTACTTCATGCGCTGGTACTCATTCTTGCAAGTACCAAGCAACATTAATTTCATCGTGCTTAATCGGATGGAGCGGGAGATTTTACACAACCAGCCCCTATCTACATATTACATGTTGAAGACCATCTCTGATAGCAGCTTTCACAATTACGCCTATCCGTTTTAAACAATGGCACTGGAGTTTCATTTTCTATTAACGTTTTTTGATATTGCACATTTCTGTCCGGATTGTGTGTGGATCTCCGATTCGCGCGCTGCGGCGTAGCAAGCCTCTTGGCTACCACTGTATTGACCTTACATTAAGTATACGTCTATCATAACATGTGAACCTTCATGTATGGTCGTTCATGAACAATACTCAGGTTGTTCGATCGTCTCAAGGGAAGCGACAGTCGTGTTAGTGAAGTAATCGATAGTGTGAATGAAGTTGTTTGCGACTCACTGACATATCAGGTAATGAACTGCAAAGTTAGTAGCTGAGGCCGTCAGGAAAGATAGCCATCAGTCAGTTGTATGAGTGTTGCTTTTGTTTGGCCGAGTTTTTATAACTAGGCGCAATTAATGAAGAGGACAAGTGATAATGCAAGTTGTCGTGCGGATGCTATTTTGCCCTTCGGTTGTCTGTTTATGTTAAGACCCGCTGGTCAACGATAATCAGAAATGTCTAGCACACGATAATACAAATCACGGAACGTAGCACAGAGCTTAGCAATACCCGGAAACTCCAGAATAACACAGAAGACCGTGAACTTTGGCCGATATTGTATTTGCTCTCAAACCAAAGGTGACAATGCAGACGAGCGTCTGCATATATGTAGTCTTTTAATGACCTCGAAGAATCCCACTTGAATTGGTGCATTAAAAGTGGGATGGGCCAATCACAGACGCCCGGGGAAACGTGCGCTAAAATTGAGTTTCGGCACGTTGTGGCGCGAAAAAGTAAAATTAAAAATCACTATTTTTAGATAATATTTAGAAAAATAAATCATTTTTGGAGAAAATAGACTTTCCCCAACAGTTTACAATTCATAGGCAGGTTGGTTAAGACGTGGAGATTTCAGGAAATAGGTCGCATTCTGTTTTATCTCTGAACTGTTTTCTGCTCTCCTTAAGGTTTATGGAGATATTGCTTGCGGTGTACTGCTGCTTATGCGGGTTTTATGACCGTTATTGCGGCACATTGCCTAAAAGGTATCGCTTACCGACATTGTCCGTCGTAACCTTCGGAGTGTTTGTCACTGATACCGATTTTGTTACCTGACTCTCCGAAGTTTATTCGTACGTGTTATAATTGTTACGACTCCTATGTCCGGTTTGTTTGCTCTTTTTCATGCACATCGTTCACTGTTAGACCATCTGTTCAAAACTTCACATGACACATCAGCGTGCGTCTGAACGGCAGAGTATTACACGAAGCGCGTTTGATTTCGAAGACTAATCACATGCTGTCGTGGCTGAGATGAGTGAATGGAGCTGTTTCAGTGGTGGACTGTGAACACGTGTCGTGTCAAGGGATACACTGAGATGACAAGTCTCGAGCAAATACATCAGACCATTAAGTGGATTTCTGATGCCATTCACAGTTAGATGCAACAGTCTGCACTATCTTGATATTGGTTGTTTAGAACGAGGAAAAAGAAACGAGTGTAAAGTAATCGTTGAGGAAAGCGGTTGGTTTAAATCAAATGATAAGAGTGAATCGTAATATTAAACAATGCATGTTACAAGCTTACTTTTCGCACCCTCCATCTTCGATGTCCATTGTTTCACGATGATTGATTGAACATGCGCCAACACTTCAGAGGTACATCAGAATAATTACAGTAGCCTGTCAATTATCTTGATACGCCCTCACGACCATGCACTGATTTAGAATGCTCGTAACCGTAGCCGTGTGAATGACCTTGAAGATCAGATGTGATTCATTGTTGCGGTTTCAAATGATGCAGGTAAAAAAGTGTAATCATGTCTGCAAGATGTTTACAAAATGGCCACTTTTCAGTATTGACCGCCAGTCGTGTTTCAGTGAGAATGCCATTTTTGGCCTTGGCATAGAGGTGTTTATCATACGAAATTGTTAACTATCATCCGGCGACCGCACCTAAGCGGAGTCTCAGTTTTCCATATATATTTTTTAGATAAAACAGTGGATACGGACATTTAGCATCCGTTGGCCAATTCAAACGTGACATAAAGCGAATTCGGCTCTTATTCCCGAATCATCTAAATTTTTTGTACCTGCACTCGTTTCTCGCTGTCGTTCGATTTTCATAGAAACTTAGCTTTTGTTTACTGCTTCGTCTGACTAGAAATCATATCCCGGTTGTGTGATACGATTGAATAAGAACTGATCGTGGCAATCAAGGTACAGCTGGTCCGAAAAAGAAACAGTATTTTGCTCTCATTTAGCAAGATAGAGTAGATGTACCTCTGCTGAGAATTACTATGCACACTGTTCCTCATGTACTGTTGATGAGCTCTGCACGATGTTCTTGTTTAATTTGCAGCCATACCCTCGTAAACGCTGATATCAGGAACGTGAGGGTCTTCAACTGAGTATTCATGAGACTCATTCGACTATCCGGAAGATGTCCTACGATATTTACATCTCGCATGCCTTGTGATCGGGTTGTGTAGTTTTCAGTGGGCGTCCGCTGCCGGTTATCTGCTCGTGACCTCTCATAGTTTGCAAACGTCCTGTCCATCTCAGCACATTTTTATGACTACTTCCATTTTCACTATATAAAATAGATATAGAAACAAGGTGATTACATGAAAGACAGCCTATCGCATTGTTGTAGCTATGGTCCCAGACAGAGTAGGCCTTGCGTGATCAGTGTTAGTTGGGTGGGGAAAATGGGAGAGGATTAGTCTATAAGCTCGGATTAACATATGTGATCGGTTATGTTAGTCTCACAATTTAAACGAGTTGTTTTCAAACATATTCCGGTGGCGTGATTGTACGATCTTTCGAGAAGACGATGAGCAACGCGTAACGATAAACCAACGATCCTAAATGATCAAAACAAGATTAAATCACAATGCTACCTTATTGTTAAGCAAATTTCCAAAGTGAATAAGTAGAAGACCTCAACAGTTTGGATTGACAGATATTTTCCGGGAACTGGACTATAATTTAGTAGCGAACAAGCTAAAGGTTAATTATAATAACATTATGTAACATTTATACCCAATAGAGTTCTTCTGAACAAGCAAGAGATTCAAAAACAACAGGACCGAGCCGAGCTCCAAAAAGATGTGTTGCACACATCACTCAAGCAAAGTACAGACAGGTGACTGGCTATTCGCACAACCCTCACCTTGACACATTAAAACAAAAACATTTGGGTCAAAGTCTAATTAACGGTCTGAAACGGGAGAGGTAGAATATACAGGATTAAACTTTAAAAGTCGATACAGTAATCGGCTTGCGATCGATTCGGCTGTAAGTAGAATACAACGCTTTTCCTTTTATGACGCGGTGGCTGGGGCACGATCGACAATATATCCGTATATCATTCACAGTCAGCCGGCCGAGCCGTAGTAGATATTCTTTGATGTCCTTGAGTGGAACCCTGAGTGAAATTGTGGACGGATTCCTTGGAAGGATGTTTTCTACTATCAAATGAATTAATGGTAGGATGAATGAGTGTTATTCAGTAGTAATTGTCGGTATTGTAAGGTAAGCGACGATAATAACAAATTCCCTTGTTCCCTTCAGGTGAGCAGATATTCCGCCAGTGTACTTACATAAATTTCAGCAAATTACCATTGATGGTCATGCCCTTTTCACATCAGATCTGAGCCGACTGAGTAGTGCTAACAACCCTGACTCATTTTGGTTGTCGTGAAGTTAATCGTGGATTGAGCAATATCTATGAGATCGTTCTATTTACAACTTCTGGACAACTTGGTGCTCACGTTAATCGTGGTCGTTGTTCCGCCTGTTACGTTTCCCTGATACATAGCATCATTCACGTCGATTATATTCTGCGCCGAACGCTATTCGTCGGAAACAAGAGCTGCGAGAATCTGTGGGAATTCTGACTATTCCGTTAAGTCACATAAATAGTTTTTGCCTACTTGGTGTGGTATTTTGTTACCTCCCAAATCGGTAGTTGGAACCGGTATCCCAACTGGCAATGTATTGCAGTTAGTAGAGTGCTTTATCCGCAACATGGCCAGTTCTTCTACTTAATCTTAACTTACAAAGTTTTCGTTTTGTTCTGGTTACGTTTCATGAACATTTCACGTCAATCCTACATTGGGTAGCTGCTTGAACCATGGTCAGTCATTTTCATGACCGTTTATAAATGAATGGACTAACTTATCGCGTCCCACATCTGAAACGCCAGTGGAAACGCGAGGTTACTCATTGTCTAAATGAAGTTGCAAGTTCGAGTCCAGTTTATCTTGAATGATTTATCTAGGTGCCCCACTACACATATCTGTCTGGCGTACATGCCAAGTTGTCTCCTTTTAGATAAAATCACAAAAACTTTTTCCGCTCACATATTACAGGGGGCATGCTATTATACAATTTGAGCTCACAGGTAGGTCTGTCATTGTCAGGTTACTTTAACCCACACGGGCAATCTTGATACCTGGGACTAGAATCTGGAATTGTGTGGTTCGGCTTGACCTAATCACTGCTTTGGTTACCGCGCCATTTTCTCATCTTTGTTTTTTATCTTTTTTATCTGTCTTTCATCAGGAAACGCTCGCGACGCGCAAGACCGAACGTTGCTCCGGCGTCTGGGAATCACACATATCGTTAATGTGTCCGATTCGGTCCCGATGCCCTTTAAGGGATCAACTGAGTTCAAATATCTACACTTGCCTGCTACAGACACGAATCAGCAAAACTTGCGACCCGCGTTTGACAGTGCGGTTGCGTTTATCAGTGAGTTGTTTTCCCTCAATTGTGCACTCGGTGGAGAGAGGATTTTAACGGAAAAAGTCGGTATCTCAGCTGTCCGCGTTGACTGGTAGTACAGAAGTTCAACAAACGCATGTTCCCGATTGTCTGTTGTCAGACTTACATTCATGGTATTTTAAAACATGGCTCAATACCATGGAGGGTTTGCGTTATTGTCTCACGTATTGTATGTTAACGTTAGCCAGCAGAACATCGACTTATTCCACATCGACCGAATGAGCCAGTCAAGCCTGTAATTTAGAAGAGATCCAGTTGTGAAAATTCCTGGTTTCGGCTGACTTCGAATTAGCGACAGAGATAACATGCGCAAACGTGACAAGCGCTGTACAGAGTGAGCAATGAGGCTACACCGGAGCTGAGAGATGTCGGGTTTGGACCTACTTAACCACTCATCCCTCTGTGTTATGGAAGTCATAATTGATCACTAAGACGGACGTTAACCGGATTTGAGTGGTACACGATTTCGTCTATGCATTTAGTAATGCTGTGTCAACCAGCATGATCGTTTCATCAACCACCTGTTCAATTGTTCCTAGGTACTTCTTTTATCGGACAAAGAGAGGTTTAACTTAGTGTTTATGACTGCATACTTACAATTGCTACGGTTGTTTCTTAGTTAATGGTGTATGTTAAATCGCCAGAAGATTCGAATTAAGCGTTCAGGAAGCCTGGTCTTACGCACGTTCTGGGCTGGATATATATATATCTTAAAATGGGCAGAGGGCAGAAGATTATACGTAAATATATATACTGTTATCGAACGTGGTTGACTAGGTTTACAAACGCATATAACAGTGCAGCGGAAGCGTGACAAACCGTACAGTTAATTCCAGCGGTAAAATCTGTAGTGCGTTACTGTTACCCAGATAAACGAATGTGTTTCCTTGTGGTAGGAATCAAGATATAAGTAATAAGTTCGGATGCAGTTCAATTGTTTATGACTGATATAGAGTTTATCGAAAAGAATTAAATATTGACATATCAAACGGTTTTGAGTAAGCGCAAGCGTTGCAATCGTACGAGTCATGTTAAATTAGAAGATAAAGGCATACTACTGTAAACATGAGAGTAGAGTAGCGTGAAATGTGAAATTGGGTTCCACAGTGTAGATGTTGCTTTCGTTTAGTGGAGCCTTTGGTGAAATGGGGATAATCAACGATATGAGACAGTAAAAGGCACTAGGAGGTTTGTTTTACATATGTTTTCTTATACTCACCTCAAATGCAATTCTGTTTGCAAGATGTAGACTAGATAAGGTAATCAAACGAACGCCATTTTTCTAATTCCGTCTCATTTAAACAGCAAAATAGTATATTACGACCTGATTCATATTGTTTCCTTTTCAGGTGAAGCTCGTAAATCCAAAGGCATCGTCCTCGTTCACTGTCAAGCCGGGGTCTCACGTTCTGTAGCTGTTGTGATGGCGTACCTGATGTTTATCTGGCGCCATTTCAACGTGGTTCGGGCGCTCGATTTCATCCACTCCCGTCGTCCTGTGGCTGAGCCGAATTTGCATTTCATGGGTCAGTTGCAACGTTTCTACGATGATCTACATCAGAAACCAAGCCCCAGTTCCACCGATTCAGCTTCGTCCAATCCGACGCCCAGTCCATCTGTCTTCGTCCGCCAAACCTCCACTGACAGTGCTAGTGATACAGCGGAGTTCAGTCCGTCGGATTTCGCGTTCAGATGACACATTTTCGTCTGGCTGTCATGTCGTTTCAATTCTTTCTAGAATGTTTGCTGTTTCTGGTGGACACAGACCAACATATATATGCTCAAAACTCACTTTAGTAGCATACTCCGCCTACATTATTTCCAATGGTGTAATTCCTCCGTTTTAATCTTGGAGTCGTTTTTATCGTTATCAGTCACTTGATCATGATTGTGCCCCATCATTTCACTTGACTATCTGTGATATGTGATTTTCTGATGTTCTGAAGCAAGCGACGATTCACATAAAATGCATCTGTTGCATTTGACGCACACATACATTGTGTATTTCGCCACCTCGCACAAACTAGTGTTTGAACTGTACCCAAGAACAGTCTTTTTTGATGCATAAAGTTGAATCACAGTATTGAACCACTACGCAGGAGTTATCACTTTTGAGCAGTGTCCTAGAGTCTATTACTCACACCCCTGCGTCAATTTAAACTAAGCAAATAATCTGGTGTACGATTCCAGTAACACATGTTTTATTATCGGGACTTAATCAGCTAATGCGAATGCTTTGTTCTGCCCAGACTTTAGCGAATGAACAGTGGTATTAATAGTTCGTTTTTGAAATCCCTTGACATCTTATCAGGACGCACTAGGATTTCCTACTTCGACTTCCCCATTTGTATTGAATGTTTTAACTACTGATAATATACATAGTAGCGGCTCGTGTGTTGCGTCATCTAAGTATTGTTTCATCGAAAATGTGCTAAACGCTGGATATTTGCGTGCTTTAAATCAACACGCCTACTGAACTTATTGTTAATGATCATCGATGAGTTTTACACCTACTATTGGTTTAGGTAAAACTCCGTGAAAGTCTTTGCATTCCGCCATTCCAACTATCTGACTGTCTCTGATTCCTCAGACTTCCAATTAGGTAGCAGATACTCTTTCCTGGCAGGCGTGACTTTTATCGTATCTCCTAACAGGCGGCTTCGGCGAAACATCATTTCATGTCCATTCCATTAAAGCGCGTTCAGAATGGTCCTTAAATTCACTTGGAGGTTACGACTTCTGTCCGAAGTGAGTGAAGTAGAATGGACGCGTCAAAAACGAACTGCGATCATGTGTTTGCAAGAGTCTGCTCAGTTGATACGTTATTCTTTTCCGATCGTCGCATTGTTCACGTAAGGCCAGATGAATTGGTCGCACACTGATTGAATGCATGAATATGACCTTTACTTCCTAAGGATAAATACGAACACCACCGAACTGGATGGCCATCTGAATAGTTGTATGTTGAAGTTAATCCGTCCCCTGTACAGCTTGAAAATACTGTAAGAAACCATCAATGGTTGCTCTTCTGTGGTACCCAATGTCCTCTCTGTGATCTGCCAATTATTCAGACTGAAGGATAATCCTAAGTATTGATAACTCAGCGTAGCAAATAAATGACTAACTTTTGTGCAAAGTATGGGACTGTTGTTTTCACTTGCAGTAATTTAGTGCTAAAGTGCTGCAATCACAAAATTCACTAGTTGCCACGGGCGGCAACCGATGCCTGATAAACTTGCTCATCTCATTAGGGCAAAGCTTCACAGCCTTATGGGAACTTCATATGCTTACCGTTGTAGGAAAATATTTTCGCCATGAACGGACTTGTTTTGTTATAGTGCCTTCCGTATTGTGAAAATTCGTACTACTACTACCTCAGGAACATTTCCGGATTGAGAAGTTCAGTGAAAGTCTCGTATGATTTCAGAAAATTTGCTTATGTGGGAGTTTGTTCAAACGCAAACAGTAACGTAATTGTCTACCGTCAACGCCTAGGTACCCCGGCTGACGAAAATAGACGTCAGTGACCAGCGTTTTAATCTCCCTCAGTATTATCAATCAGCTATCGTACATATTACGTGGTTATAATAAAATCATGCTCTATGATGCTTGATAATGCAGTACATTGTTTGACATCCAGAAGTCATAACAAGGAGTAAACCCAGCTGTTACTTCGTTACCTCACTCACTTCGACAGTTTGTTCGTTCCCAAATGGCAGCATGGGGTAGATGGGCTCCTAAACGCAAATGAGATGACGTAACTGCATCCTCTATTGAGTAAAGTGCACATTAGTTAACGGTATGGGGATGTTTATACCGTGTTAGAATCCGTTGGAAACCGGCACTTCTCAAAAATGACCCTAATAAATAATCAGGAAATACTATACATGAATTGCACTGTCACTGATGTCCATCAGTTGTGCAAATCCTTGTCTGTGTCGTGATTCAAACTGGCAATTTGATTTGTTGATCGAGCAGTTTAACTAGTTCCTACGGTGATAATATAGCGGATCGTAACTGATACACTCACAGCGATTTGCGCTGAGACCGAACAGATTGTGCATATAAGATTAGACTCAATTGATCTAATGCATATACTGGACGTAGGAACACAAAATTATGACTGAATGAAGTTACTAGCTCGCATGCAAAGCGAAAATAAATATTGCTACCGTCTTATTGCTATTGAATTTGTCACCTCTGGTTGGAGATTATTTCCTAGTATGTTCGAATTGCACAGATACAACATGAAATGTGTCGGCTGGTATTTTTAGTCAGTGAACTTGATTGTCCAGCTCACCTCATTAATCGGTACGTCATAGTTCATCTGAGCACGAAAGACGCATTTACTTCAGTTATACTCCTGTTTATTCTTTTATTTGGTTATTTTCTTCAAAGACTAGCTAAGAGTTTTTCTAGTCTAAAGTAATATACTTCGTCTGTGAGAGTCAAGACACTATACACTTTTTGGACATGTGAGAACAGTCCCTTATTCTTCTTGTTCAGCACTAGTTACAGTGCCTAAGAAAAGAAGTTCATTTTTGCTGCACTATTAAGCCTATCGACCTCATCTATGTTTGGCAGATAGAGTTTAGCATAATTAGCCCGAAACACGTGCATGTGAATGAATACTGCAAACATCAGGTGACATTCGATAGTTGCTTTCAGGAAGTGTTCTCGAATGACACTCCTGTTGCTTCAATATTTTGTGATTCGCATTAAATGGCGTTGATTAGACTAAAACTCTATTCTAGTTGTATTGTGATGGATGACCACGTCGGAGGCGCGATCATTCCACTCAGTGGACTACCTTAACGTGGAGGTGAAATATGTCCAAGAACCCAGGGCTGCAGTTTGCTCGTGACAATACTGGATTCCTTCGCTCTATCGTATTTATTATACCAGCCAAAATGTGTGACAAGTTAATTTTATAGGATGCAGCTTATCTCAACCCAGTCTCATAAATCAGACACTTGCGATAGTGATATCCCAACTCCTCGATTTAGTTAAGTTCTCGCTCAGTCGAAATATTTGAGCATAAAACCCGTGTTGCTTATTCAAGCGCATGCATCTAGTCGAAGCGTAGGTTCGCGTCACACGGAGACATGCCGGATTGTGCCATTTTCGGTGACGAACGAAATCGATCTAGATGGCTTTGGTTCATGTGACTGGCATGATCATATCTGTTTTATGACTAAAATGGGATACTATAAATTTAACAACGTGCTGAAAGGCTGTATTGAGATTCCGAAGCGACGCGGAGGATGTGTGAATTCTGCAAAAACGTCCTCCAAGGTAACACTATGGGCTATCGCGGTCATTTTTGACGGCTAGCTTTGCTAACTGCTTGTGGTAATCGAAATCTTTGGATTGACAACAAGTAACGCACTAACTGGGGCCCATTTATAGCCTCGACGCAGCAGATACAAAAGACTGGGACCTGTAGATACAATCAGAATTTCAGTTAATTCCCCATTGCAGGCATTTATACTTGACAATACGTAAGGCAGTTTGTTAACGACTGTGAGACAAACAAGTGCTCGAACTGTGAAGGTCTCAACAGTTTGACAATTGCCGAGCCAATAGCAGCTAAGTAATCAAGGTATTGCCGTTCAAGACAATAAGCACATGTTTATGACATACTATCGTTTGTTAACGCGCAACCCGTGATCACCACACTGTTCCATTTGTATTTTTTTCTGCAACGGTGTACGGCGCCAACACACAGAAACTAGTGAATATACTGATTTTGCATTCACTTCCAACCATATCAACCAACGAGGTCTCGTAGAGTGATAAACTATGGTTTCAAAATAAATATGATTCTGGTAAGTAGTGGGGAATTTTTGTGTACATGAATTGCCTCACGGCAGCCAAATTGAACAATACACGTGTCCCCGTACCTGATGTATGCCAATGCCCACGAAACTTATCGTACGTCGATCAAATTTTGATCACTAAATTCATATTACTTATGTTACTTCACATTATACAAACAATGAGGAAGGATAAAAATATTTAAGCGTTTTTACAGCCGTGCTTGTCACAAGCAGTAGCATTGCCATGGCATACAATGTTTCTTTGGGTATAAGAACTGATGTTTCAATATAACCTAATCTTATCTGAGAAACCTAATGGAAACCAGTAGATATCTCTTGATAGCGGAAAAAATCTTTATGCAAAATTAGAAAGAAGTATCACCAGTAGTTTTTGCTTTAGAACGATTTAACACACAATCGGAAGAAATATAGTCGCTCATATGGGCCACAAACCTCTACTCGCAACAGTGAAAAAGCCTCTAAGTACGGCGCCATTTTACATTAGAGGAATTTTGACCAGACTGCATAAATCTGACTGCTAAGTAGTTTACCAGCTCCGGGGTGAAATACACATTGCTTTTACTCTTTCTCTAACTCACCTACCCGGTTTTGTAACGGATGATTATGAACTAAAGACCACTGTCACAGTAGATTTCAGGATGACAGAGGGAGGAGTTGTAAGACCTAACTGAAGGGAAAGGCGCGGTTGAATAACTACTGGGTGTGATAAAAAAAACGGTTGATCCTAGATAAAGAAAAGTCTAAACGTGGAACATGCGGCGTTTTTTAAGGACTATGATAGAGTTGTTGAAATGGAAAGAATGGTATTCAGGGTTGAACTAATAGACACCTCTACAACTTTTGAGCGGAACCTAGTTGAACAAATCCATTTGGCACAAGCTAGTGCAAACAGCTATGTTCGAGGAGCGAAGGAAATTCACTGCTGGACAAGCATGACCGACGGCATAAAGGGCTTGAGGGCAAAACAAGACTTTTGCAGAAGGCACTACTCCAAACAAGTGAAATAAACAATGAACCTACGAGAACATTCGGAAAGGTCCTGATAACTAGTTATATCCAACAATATTTGTACACGGTAGCAAACAGAACTTGAGTAGGGCGGACTACTCCTAAGATTATTTTGAAACCGACTAACTAAACAATATCACCAGAAATGCAGTCACTAACAAGCTACATAATGAGATTGCTTGCTATGGCATACCGAAGGTAGTGTTCCTTGATAAAGGAAGTCAAAATGGGAGATCGAGCACTGTGCAAACAGCCCGTACTAAAGCCAGTCAAACATGAAGGCCGAAGCTTCTGTTAAGTCTTCTAAAACGCTGTGTCAGAGGACGATTAGCATTAGGTAATTCGAAACAGAGGAAACCTATCAACTGAGGTCATCAGCTGCAGTGCGGTTCAACGAGTGCATGAGAACAAAGATGCGAATAAACTTGATGGTGGCCTGTAATGCGAATTGCGCATTATTAAACCGTGACTACACAGCTGTGAAACTTGCAAGAGACAAGGTACTGGTTCAGGGTTTCCCGGAAAACACATGGTAACAGACACACGATATGGTCATAGAAAAATCAAGAGTGTGTGCTAGATAACGTTAACAAACGGAGTAGCGGAAATAGGAAATCGTGTGCATCTGAGAGAACGGATTTCGTGGTAATAGAGAGACATGCACCGCAAGCTCCAAAAGACCAAGGATGAACAGTGAGCAAGTCTGTTTGAAAGGGTTTTGTATTGAACTTAAACTACAGCGTAAATGTGCGATCAATCAACGTTCACGCACAACTTGTTGCAAGAGGTGGTGGGGTTGATCAATGTCAGTCAGCGATAAGTCGTTACGCCAAGTTTGTCTGTAATACATGGTGAATAAAGCACATAATCCGAAAGCGTGTCAGATTTAACCAATCGCACTGTTTGAATCGAAACTGTGGAGAGTAATAAAAATCCTGTCAAATAAAACTCAGCAATCATTGCTAACGTTAACACCGTTGTACCTCTGTGAAAGGTAAAGCGTTATCATAGGAGACTGAATTTGTGCTGCTCAGATCCCGGCTGTAGTGATATTTTCAATATGGTCACATAAGAAACTCTCAGGTACTTTCTATTGTCTTAACTTTAAGATATCTTCATACCACTTTTGCATGTCGCAACAACAGATGTCAGTTTAGGATTATCCATGGGGTTTATGTAATGTTTCTGTGTCCGTACGAAGTCGTCCACCCTAAACAAGTCATACCAATGAAGTGGGACAAACAGTAGAAACAGACGTATCGTAGTGAAGTCCCAACATTGCATGAAGATTCATACTAATAGACATTCCAGTTGTGTTGGATCACCAAGTGTCAGTGGACCACGGCAGCTAAAACATACTGGGGTGATGGAGAGATGTGGCTCAGGAAAAACTAACACACTCGTACCATAAGTGTGGTCAGTGATCTTTCGTTGACCTGACTCAGTTTGAAAGCAATTTCTTGTCAAAACTTTAGTGCCATGTTGTAGCGAGAAAGCGTCCAACAAAGCACAATGCTTATTGTCCATCTCGCTGGTTGTCATGCCATGTGCGCACTCACGTTTATGTACCGGAATTCCGGCCCATAACAGACCACCGGTTTCTGGTTACACGCCGTGTGCACTTCTATCCGGCTTGTGTGTGTGGCCGACGACTTCTGTGAGGGGGGGGGGTCTGCTTGCCATTCCTCATCCACTGATTTGATCTCGTTGGGCGATAGCTCGTCCTGTCATCCGTGTTGTCGGCAATCTACCTGCTGTGAGCATTGGCCGCATTTCACCACCGCGTCGAGATATTCCACCATGCCTCCGATCTGGTTATTCATCTCATTTTGCCTGCCACGTCTCGTCCGTTGGTCCGATCTCGTTGAGCGATGGTTCGTCCGGTCGTCCGTGTTGTCCGCGATCCGGTCATTGTGGGCCTCTGGACAAGCCTTTCCGCCAAGTTGAGGTATTCTGCCGAGAGTTGGAAAAGTCACACCTCCGGTTTGGTAATTCACTACAATATGTCTGTTTCCGCAATTTGTCCCGCCGCGCTAGTATGAACCATTTCGCTCAAACGACGCTGGTGAAACAGTGTTAGAAGAACACTTGGGATCATTTTAAAGTGACGCAACGTTATGTAAAAATGATATAGACACACAAAATTGGTTTCGAGACACCTGAAAATGAAGGATGAATAATGTTACTCCTCATAATAATTTGGTGAAAGAACGCTTCATCGCCATCTACGCAGTGTCTGTCATTTTCGATTCACTTTTGAACACGTCTTGTTGTCTCACACTGTTTAGTAGAGTTTCCGGTTTGGAAATTATGGTTCACCTGTTGATGCGCTTGGCGTGGAGCGTCTAGCATACTGCTGACCGACGCCAAATCTAGAGTTGGGCATTTTTATAAGCATCTTTGATTCAGTTGTTAACGCATGTCTACATTAGAACGACAAGGTGTCTACAAAAAGCACAGCGAAAGTAGTCAGTTTAGTTTAGTAAACAACTCGACGAAGATAAATGGATGCAATAGAGTTGAAATGGAAACACCTAGAAAAGTGTTCATATTTTCATTCGGATAACTTAGAAACTTTGTTCGTCCAAGAATGTGTGGTCAAAAGTGTACTCGTAATCAGAAACGACAACTTAATTCCCTGAAACACAATTGAATATCTAGTAGGGTATGTTGCCATATAACCGGTAAGAATAGTTGGACACTGATTAGAACTGTAAGTAAGTATAGTAGGTAAGTATAGTGTTGGGTAAAGTGTGATCATGGACAGTTAGCATCGATCAGCCGAATCGGATCAGCCAGGAAAAGCAAACGGTTCAACTTATCCATTCACTGAAAGTCAGTCGTTCCTGGAATTAACTATTATTACTTATTTATAGGAATAACAGGTATCTAGCCAATGCTGTGACCGCTGTGGCTGCACTACCGAAGACCGTTTATACTGAACTTGTCAGACGATACCTCATGGGGACTAGAAGTAGAACGAAATAAATCGAAACAGATTTACGAAACCATAAATTTAGTAACTTGACTTACTCTACACGAGACGATTTGATTTTTGCTGTTAACTAATTAGGGCGCGAACCCACCTAATCACCTGCCATCTTTCAGGTCAATCGATTGCCTAAGTTGCCGTCTCATAAGGGTTGGGCTGTCGTGGCCCGAGCTACGCTCTAATACGCCTTTTTTTCCTTCGTGTGGTGGTAACTACCCTGTTGTGCATGTATTTGTCCACCGGGCATACAGTCACGGAACTTTGTTAGCCTGAGCGGTTAATGTAGTGTCGAAAAGGCGCTCCTAGTCTAATCACCCGCATTGTTCAAGGAGAGAATAGAAATTCTTAATGCTTCGCAATGCCTAGACGGCACAGTGGGCAAATTTCAAACTTAGATAGAAGACTGAGCTTAATTGGTTAGAAAAACTTGACGTTTAAACTATCAACGGACTTTTTGTTCCTAGTTGAAAACAAATACGTACCGCTCTAGTGCTAAACTGTGTCACGCCCATACAAACATAGTAGGCTGATTGGAATGACGACTAGTGCAGACCTGAAATTTGCTCGCACTGGTCGGTTAACACGGCCTGGCATAACGCTTGGTATATGAAGTCAAATGACGTTCTGTATTGTAGTGAACAGACCCGACCGCCGCCGACTTTCGGTTTTTTCCTGTGCGCTCATTCATACAACCTGACAGCTTGAACTGTTCAAACGTCCAATCAATAATTGCATCCACTCTACGTAACCAGACAGATAACTCGCCCGTAGAGCAAGACCGCACGTCACCATGTTAAAAATCAGCCTCTTGCGTTAGCCTCAGACAACCACTAATTATGCAACTGAAATGTAGAAAATAGTAACTTAGTATACTTATCACGCTAACAAGCTTCGCAGATTGTCTATTGGATCGCGTTCAGAACTGCAGGTCATTCACTTCAAAACATACATCCCTCGAATAACTGATCACACTGTCGCGAGATATGACGTGTAAATGGGAATTACAATCGATTGTGAAGTTGAAGGAATGTGGAGGGATGGAATTTGCTCCAAAGAACATGAGTCAGTTGCCATCTGATACGACCTATTCACTAGGTACCGCATGTGACCAGTGAACGTCTAACAGTAGTGAGACGGGGGGACCATTCTTCTTCCGAAAATAGTGGCAATAGTATCGCTGTACACCGGAACCGTCTAGATCAAATATTTCCCCCATATGGAGGCAAATTGAATATCATTTATGAAGTCCGCAAACGGGTTTCGGTTCATAATGAACGACGTCTGTCGCTGGTTCAGCAATACTGCACATTCATGCATTTATTCTTCAAACATGAAGTTTTGTCCACCGTCAGTTTCAAAATTCTTATAAACAAAGTGAGTTTGAAGGCCTATCAAAGACCCCAAACGCTTCTTCTTGCACTGGAGGTCTACTACTCGTCGTGTGACTTTTTTCTTAAATTTATTTTCAGTCGTCCTCTTCACACCATATGCATGAAGTCCCTTGGTGTTTGAGAAAAGAGGGTGACAGCTGTAACACGCAAGCCGGCCGTTTACACTCTGACTGTTCGTCAGACTTACGGACCAGCTGTGGGGCAGCGTGAAGACACCGGGGGACAGCGTTCTTTCAGAGAAGGGGTTCCAACAACAGTCATGTAAAAGAAAGCAACAAGAAACAAGCATGAGCCAAAGGCTCATGCGTCAACAACTCAGCAGCACGCCCTGTTACGCAATTCAAATTCAACCTGTGCGTGCTTGCTGGTTTCAACCGCATTTTACACAACACCTTCTCCGTTGAGCACCGTCTCCGATGCTCCAAACCCTCTACACGCCGGCTGGTGTTCACGCTGCTATGGGACAGAATGCCCGTGGGCCATCTTCCCACTTATTCGGAACTTCTCTTGTCTACGCTTATTTTTATCTCGACACTTTTTCCTGATCCTGATGCCTTTTTTAATCCAAATACCTCTTTTTTTATGGTACTCCTTTTCTTACGGTGGCACATCTTTTATCCTGGCATTTCCTTTTATCATCCTGGCAGGATAGCCAAAATGTAGCATACAACCAGAACAGCAAACAGGGATTGTGCCCATAGATTTGCTACACAACACGCAACGGTAGTTTAAATGCAACTGTCCTCTTTGCTTGTCTGACTGTCCGTTCACTCAGGATACTCGTGCACGACGTTGACGCAGCGGTCAATTCAAATTCAATCCGTGAGCGTTAACTATTTTCGATCGCTCGTTACACAGTAACTCCGAACGTTTTAAACCTTTTGCCAAGTTCATGCACGCCCAACCGTATTGTTAAAGACATCCAGTTTTCTCAATAAGTCCATCTATTTTCCGGACTGACAGGCCCAGAGCAAATGTGAAATGACGTGTTAACCGCACGGGGGCCTGATCAAATGCCGGAGTACACGATCAGGTAACGGGCACAGCAGGCGCTGGCTACAACCCTGAGTAGACGGTTTCCTATATCCGGTTATCAGGGCACCATACTTCAACGCGGCCAGCCGAATCTGTACCAGCGCTTCAACAAGACCGTACTGTAACGGCTTGGAGCGGCCGTATAACTTCATCGAGGGTATACTTTCGAAAAAATCTTATTGCATCATTCAACTTTCATGAAAACTTTTCAATCACAATTTAGCTTACTGTTTCACATTAACATACATTTGGTTTTATAAAAAAGCCTGCAAACTTGCTAATGTGAATGACGAGGCTACATGATTGGGTTGCCATGTAAGTATGTCAAGGAGTAAACATTAAACCTCCCTAAACAAGACTTTTACGAACGACTACACCGGACTGTGTGCAGTTTAGGAGTCAAGTTTCGGACGTTCGTTTTCCATTTGTGTCCACGTATTTTTTGTGTTAGGAGGCGCATCTCCTAACGAGACAGCCAGGACGCATCAAGCCATATCGATCAGCCGGCCCAGCCCGGAGGTTACGGTCGTGGGCGATTGTATGGTTCCACTCAGCCAATCAGATTGTAGGTGTGCGGTCGAACGGATATGCGCTACCTGGACTGTTTTTTCTCGCGTTGCCTTTTGGTGACACCCGTAACGCGATTTGCTCTGACACCCTGACTGCCATATATCACTGTTTCATTTGATTCGCTCTGTGTCTGTCGTCCATCTATGGTAATCGTTTCATCCTATAAACTTAGAGCCTCTGTAACCTATTTTTGTCCCGCTCTTCCAATAAACGGTGTTGCAGCGTCCCTTCTGATTTTCTCGGTTTTGGGTGAAGTAACTGAGCGCCTAACTAAGACGACGATCCAATAGTTTGGATGTACCATTGAATAAACGGATATATGCCGTCGTTTCGCATTCGGACTTGTCCGATAGCATTTATGTTGACCAACGCCGACAGCCGTCGAGCACTCTAACTGGCCGTCGTCATACTGAATGCCTGCAACCAACTTCAGGAACCTGTATGAAAGATCACTCTGGGAAGTTGGACACTTTGGAAACGTTTTAAAAAAGAGGGTGCTTCATCCCCGAAAATGTGAAAGGAATTTCAATTTTGGTTGTTGCTCTGTTACCGCACGAACAAAAAACAACGTTAGGTGGAAGTCCAGTAGCATAACATTCTAACCGAGTCGTATTCATCATCAGCATAGACAGCAATGCATCAATTGTTTAACTGACACACAACCGTGAAGAAGAAAAAAGCAAACCCTGCATAGGAAGACAGAAGGAAAAAGAAGGGGATGGGAAAGGACCTAACTACTAAAAATAGCTACGTCTAGGTTCAAGCATTCGGCATCAAGATGCCTACACCTTACAAACACAACCAAGCTGTAAGTGAAAGTAAGGCGTCATCAGTAAGACAGTTTACTCAAGGCTTTCGCTGCCCCGCGTCATTAAATGCATCATTAAATGCCAAATAACGAGAACATTCACGCTACTGAGCTCGATCAGCCGCCATCTCACCTAACGTCTCCGGCCACCGACTCTGTGAGTCACGAGGGACCAAGCCCGGGAGACGAACCCAATCTACAGTGGTCAATCCATTCGTGAACGGTTTCATTTCTCTACTGCAGGTCAACACCTGCATATCGTGTACCTTATGCTAGTTGGCCGTCACGTCGGCAAACAGTGCTCGGTGTGGCAGACGACTAGCTGACGTCCTCAGTACATGACCTAATCATCTAATCTGTACAAGTGTAAGAACTAGACGAAAGAACTCTTTTGACATTCGGTGTCAAACACCCGCTTCCTAATCTCTTCCTCGTTTACTCGCTGGTGCCACCCGATACATGCGATGAAACGTATTAGTGAAGTATGATTACGGTAATAGCAAGGAAGATAAGTGATCTTCGTAAATCGAAAGTCACGCATAGAAGAGTGAGTCAGTGCATGTAATTAGGTGCGCAACATATGCAGGCATGGTGTGTGAAACAGAAATCGATCAAACGTGCGCACATTCTTCTATTCCGAAACCATGATCATCACGACTAACCTGGCAACCTCGATGCGTTGGCCGGTTCATATAACGCGAGTGCTACTTCAACAAAGTAAGAGCATAACTGACTGCGGAACAGGTATCTTGAACCAACTCACAACCAACTTCCAAGCCGGTAGATTTCCATTTCAATGGCTAATTCGCATTTTTGAGGTTCAGAAATTGAAAAATGATCAGTGTGAACACTAGCAATCAAGCGAATGCATCTGTCAGTAACGGGAGTGCACGCTTTGTTTATGTATTACAATTTCAGTGTCCTCAAAAGCTGCAACAGTTTGGAAATTATTGGCTGTCTATTTTCGAGTGTGAAGCCCCTTCGCACATTTACTCAGCCGAACTGTAGTTTTCAGCTCGGTGACGAATGAATAACTCTTCCTAACTAACGATTAGACTGCTCCACCATCTCGCTAACGGCCTGATTTTGAGGCACCGTGTGTGTGTGTGGCTAATTTCAGGCCGGTGAAGAAAAAGGACGAATCATCACCATTATCACAACGGTTGTGAATTTAACCCAAAGGCACTGTGGCTGTGGTCTCCCCGTATCGCACCAGTGACGTGGAGTGTTTTAGAAGAAAACGTTACTGAGAGCATTGAAAAATAAAAGAAGACTAAGCAGAACTGGAGATGGTAAGAATGCAGCTACTCCACACTGCCATCTCGGCAAGTGATCCCATCCAACGATGTGATTGATCACGAAGATCCCAGTCGATAAGGCGACACACTCACTTTACTCAATGGAATAGTCAGAACCTTTATATTTCGTGACTGCGTTGTGGCTTAACCATCATGCAGTTTAAACTAACTATTAGTGGTTTCAGTTTATATTTCGTGACTGCGTACTTGTGAACTCTAGACCGTTGCCGACTACGATTATGAAGCAATTAAGTGTTTCACTCAGTGTGAGACATACTATGTGTTAATGTCTCTCGATAAATGGACCTCGGACCATTTACTACAGTAAAATGCTTATCAGCAGGTGATACGGAAAATGGACCTATCAAATTGGTTCCAAATTTCTACCTCTGCTTCACGGGTTACTCAACGGGTTCCGCAGATGCTAGAGTTGGTTTCATCGGTGTAACCGATTTCTGATACGAAGAACAATCCTTTACAGATACATTAATCTAGAATGGCATTTGCCACTAACAAAACAACTCCGAAATACGGTGAGACCAGAGTGACCATTATATGTACGGATGATGTTTGTAGGAGATGCTGGTGGAATGCCACGGGGTCCGCTCACTACGTATGTGGCGACTACAGATAATTCAGACCTTAGATACACATATAAATATGGTCACCAGGGGATGTGGTTAATCATGGATCCACTAGAAGAAGTGAGGTATTTATCTTCGAGGTGTTGTTTTTCTGGGTTTTTAATTGCATTGCCACTATGTTGGCTGTTTCAAGGCGTTTGATCGATTACGAGAATCAACTCTGCTTCGTCAAAATCTTCGGGGTTGACAATGAAAATGTGTAAACGTGCCAATGTTGTGACCATAAACGCACATGGCTTGAGAAGTTGTTTATTCGTAAACATCCATTAACGGTGTGTGAAAATACCGGATGTATACAAACACTATTTTGTATGACTGCCGTGTATCCACATCATTGGCAGAATGTAACGACGCCCTTTTCGATGAAACGTCCTGTATAATGCGTGTACACGCTTTTAACGATCGCATCCACCTCCTGACCCTCCCAGCCTCGAGACCTAATACTTATTTTCTTTGCGTTTTAATCCTGTGCACTAATCACAGCAATGAAACATCAGCAGCGAAGTTGTAATCCATCGAGCGCACAGTCGACTAATATGAAAGGTTTGTCGTTATTGCCGAGCACCCGTAATGTAGTCAAAGCCATATTACCAGCCCTCAACATGAAATGCCAACCAGAAAGATACATGTGCCAGGTTTCGCGGGCCTAAACACAGGCTACAGACTATTCCTCGCCGGCATAGTAGTCACCCCAAATTTCAAAGTTTTTGAGCCATAAGCGACAACTCCTTCGTGTATTTCACGAAACTGTGATGGTATCGTTCCAAGATCATTACCAGAGGCTCCAACAGATATGAACGTCTGAGGATAGAAATAGCCATACAGTTGAAATTCGCAAGTGAATTATTCATTGTGCAACCACTCAGTCGGAGTGTTTATCAGTTACCAATCTCAACGACCAAGACAGAGATGCGTAAACGAGGACAATTCGAGAAAACGCTGTAGTTTTGGCAAATAAAAAGACGTAGGTGCCTCAGTTATGGGTTTATCGCTTGGACAAATGTCATTGCTGATGAGTAGTCGGGGATTTGGTTTATTTCAACTTGAACATCGCCCACAATTGATCGCAGCAGTCGCATTCCCGAAACTCGAGTCTAGTGCTTCTTATCGGAAGGGGCCAACTGGATAGTCTATGGGAATGCGACAGCTGCGATCAATTGTGGGTGATGTT
>JTDE01021220.1:75272-86081 GCA_014338405.1 Paragonimus skrjabini miyazakii | reverse complement strand
AGGCACATACAAAATGTCACTAATTAACTAACCAAGTGGTTCCAAACTCAAACCGTAATACAAATCCAATATTCATAAACCATCAATACTTTTACTGGTTATACGAATATGTGACAAGTTTGGCTAATACTTGCAAACATGTAAATAACAGCACTTAATCTACAGGAAGCTATAAAAACTATCAGTTACACAATTTTCTACTGTGGCGGAAACGGGCGCTATTTAAGAACAGCCAATTTGGGATCAACCTGAACGGCAATTCCCATATTTCTGTTTAGAACTATTAGGTTTTATTGATGGTTCAAGTTTTGCTAGCCCAGGTTAACAAAGTACAACAATTTTGTTTCACTTGCACTCGTTGTGAAATAACTAAGTTATGTAAATTCACTGGACAGCTCAATAAATTAAGATACACAAATTCAATTGTAATTTGCTCCAAATTTCTTGATTAAAGATCCTCAACAATGCTTGGCAAGTAATTTCATGTCACTTAGATATGCTCTAAAGTCATCCCCAACAAAACCCAACCTACACCTGTTTAGAGTAAACTTATACTGACTGATTCTATAAAGTTGTGTTCAGCTTAAGACTGATGAGTTTAATCCAAGTTGATGGGGAACACCATGAAATGATACTTAGCGCAGCTGTGTTGAACTACGGTCCATGAAGATCACATGGATTGAAGAAAGCTGGAAACACTTACATCCGTCTGATTTTGCACTTAACTATTTCCATCAAAGCAGACAGTTGAGCAATCTAGTTACAAAAGATTGATAAATACCTATCTGTGTGAGAGTGTGATTGACCAGTGGACGGCAGAAAAGAAGGAAAAATACGGTTATTGCGAAATTTAAACTCAATCCCTGACTAACGGACTTATTACAATGACTCAGAATGAACGAAAACCAGCTGACCAAACGTGATTGTGAAAGTCCAAACACATCTTCAGTCTAGCAAATTAGTTGGTGACCCACCATTCTAAATAAATGACATGATGTCAAGTGTGTGTCAAAATGTGCTTGCATAATTTATATATAAATATACCCAATGAGATCTGACACACAGATTGTCACACTCAAGCAGTTGATAGCGACGTGTTGCTTTGCCTATTAACCTGCCCAGGAAGTATTCGTACTGTTAACGAAAAGGATCTATCATTATATTAAAAACAAGTATCCGCCGAGATTATCAGACACTAAAAGTATATGAACCGCAGGTGTTGGCAGGTGTCAGTTGTTCATGGACGCCGTTGCTTAACTCACTCATATGTATGTCTCGAGATCAACTGGCATCATTTCGAATCACGAAAACGGATTGCAGTCACCAGTGAAGAAGAAAACAGCCAGTGTTATTCCCTAAGATTTTAGCTCAACGAATCAAGATTAGCTCATTCAATAACACTCTGAGTTAATCTGACATAAGGGTTGCATAATCTTTTACCTAAGTTTCATCTATAAGGAGTAAAAATTATCAGTCTGCTGACGTCGTGATGAGTTTAGTGCTTGAGGTTTTATTTTGCGGACGCAGTTTAACTTGTTTCTTTGTCAGTAGTATGAAGAGCTTGTCCAAACTCATGAAATTCATTGAAACTCACTTGATGGCGTCAGTGCACACATCGTCAAAAGTCCGTCACCAGCATTGTTAACAAACAACTTTCGAAATGTTTTATTCGACTTTCGAATGAATATTTGTATCTCGAACGTAAATTGGCGTGTACCGGTCAAGTTGCTTGATAATGATACTGTAAATCCACTTAACACGAAATCAGCTGCTAATGAGCTGTCAACAGTTTACCTTCACACACACGAAGAATTATTTGATATGTAACCTAACGGTTATTAAATAGTGACTGGAACTATTTGAATACAAGTATCCCAACGTTTGGACTAATTTTTTCATGCGTACTATCCAAGTTTACTGTTCCCAACTATGAAAATTCCAGTTTGGCAACACTAGATGAAGGTAACAAAGTTGAACATGAAGCTAGCGATCATTTAGTCGCAGCCAACAGTATGAATATGGTCGTTAACTGTCCGGTGATGCATACACATTTGATATTTCGGCCGCTACCGTATGAAGAGATGTCACACAGTGGAAATAAGAATTGATGCGTTGTGCAGTGGATCCAGTCACTCACTGTAATTCGAGGATAAGCATATCAATAAGTACATACTAGAATGGATCAATCAGTTAGCTTCTGACCTGATGTTTACTGTTTCCTTCAACAAAGATGGAGCCTTTTGCCGAACCGCTCAGTTATCAGACACAAGTTTAGCCGTCAACAACAAGTATTTAACCGCAGTATGCTTGTCTGTGTATAAAAATGTCAAAAGTCGGACAGATGTTTTCTTCGTTTGAAAAAGAGTAGGTGTTGGTTACTAACAGACCGGAGATGACGCCGTTATTGATCACATAACAAACGTTTGGATATCACTACAAACTCTTAGGAAATGCTTTATGATTATGTAAACCACTTACAATAACTAATTCATATATGACAAACGTCCATCAGCAGCATACCACTGTTTCATCTGGGTCATAAAATGTGCTTAGTATACGGGTCACCAGTTTGTAGATACCGATTCTTTTACCAGTCGATATCGTCCAAATTCCGTTTATAACAGCTTCTTCTGTCGATCACTGCTACTGACTTGCAAAAAATTCTATTTACCGAGTTTGGTGTTCATTCATCCATCAGAGTGACGTTTTTCAAACGACATGCGGAAGACTGTGTGACTGAATAATGAACGATTGATCGTGTATGTCACTACGTTAGAAGTGAGTTGACTGTAATGCTGCTTAAATTTAATTGTCCAATATTCTCAACCACAACATAAGAAAATTTCAGACTCTGAGTTCAGACTGCAACCGGATAAATGGAACACTTGTGCTTATGTGTATCAACTAGTTTCTCTGTTTGTGAATAGTCTGGTTGTCTAATACCTTTTTAAGTCATATGTTCTATTTTGTAAATAAATTATAAACGTTAGGTTCTGTACTACTGATGTGACTTTTAAGTGCACGTTTGTTCATGAATGAGAACTCGTAATCCTGTTACAGTCTTCTGCCGTTTGTTTACAAAAGAGGTTCACCATTCAACCCGATTCCGATATTTGTCTTGATAACTAGCTTTTTGGTTTCGGAATTCTGGGCATTTGCCTGACCCGCTCAGAGGACTGTCTTTTGGCTTATTCAACAACTGACAAACCATTTTTTGGGTGAACAGGTTACACACGTACATCTATTGCCATCACATGATCCGCATACTGCTGTTGTAGCGGTGTCATAAACAAAATAGGTTTATGGTTACCTCGTAAGTACATAGATTGCTGAGAGTCCGGTGAACTTGTTCACAACACCGCACGTAAAACGGTCGAATTCTTCTCTGGCTTCTGAAGTTGATATACGTCCTTAAGAGGAAACCTCGTTTGCCCCTTGTGTTCGGCAACACGTACTTTCAGTTGTCTGCTTGTCTTTCTTATGTAGTATTGCAATCACTGCATTTAATTTCGTAAACACAGTCTGTTTGGTCGCTCATAGAAGCTGGATCTTCAGAATACACCACCAGTCGTTCTAAGTTATTATCTAACCGAAATACGGTCCTTAAAGCGTACCCAGACAGAATGGAGCGAATGTTTTCAGATGTTTGTTCACGATACGGTATTTGCACAGTAGACTTGAAAGTTCTGGGCGTTTTGGTCTCCTCCTTAGTTGATATGCGCTTAATCGTGTTTTCAACAAACGCGTTTGGATATTGATTGGCGACTAACACTTCTTTAATCCGAGAAATTTCTGTTGTTTTGGAGAGTTCAGTAGTACAAATCTTAGTAGCCCTATTGACGAGTGTTTTGATTACTGTTCTCTTCATACCGATTGGATGCGACTAGTTGAAATTGAGATACAGATCAGAATGAATTGGTTTTCGGTACATAATCTCCGGTACTCATCAACTTTCACTAGGCAGTCCAGAAAACTAAGTGAACGTTCATCGGTTTCAGTTTCCAATGTGAATATAATGCCGTTGCATTTTGAGTTAAGAAATTGTAACAATTGGTCGCGAGCGCCCCAACCCATTTATCAATAACACGTTAAACACGAAGCCCAAACTGCTTGACTTCATTCGTACAAAATTTGGTGCGGATATCTTACAAATGTTTTTTAGGTTATAACCACCAGGGACTGTGAATTCCGAAACTTTCAACTCATTCATCGATTCGTTTGCCCAATTATTGTGACACAAAAATAAATTTTTGCATGCACGCTTAGAAGTTTATCCAAATTTGTCCGAATGTATATTGTACAGTATCATCTGTCTGTCCTCTACATTATGCAAAATATTTCACACAATTTAATACCATTCCACTTCATTCATGCACCAGTAAAAACCTAACGACATATGTGCCACATTTAATATGAAAACAAACGAAAGATTAACCAGTAAATACCAGAAATAGGCTTGATCCTTTCGAATCCGGCTGATCTTGATTAATAGAGCTAAGGAGAGTGTGGTGAATTTGCTGTATTTTTGGAAACAGAAATACGCCTTGTGGTGAGGGATCACAGGAGTAGTCGGTCATTTTGTCATACTCCAAGGATACGGTGTCAGTGAACTGACAACCACCAAGAGTAAAGGATAACTTCAAAGCTTATTTGTCTAAGTTTAACCCATCCTAGAATAAAACTTATGCTTCACCATGTGAATGATATACTATCAGCTGTCTTCTATATTCAGATAACCTGAAAATCGGATAAAACTATCGGTGTGATGTGAATGAAACCCATATGGACTAAGCAGTATCCAACATTTTTTTAGCTTTCTATCAATCCACTAGAAACGGAATTTGGTTTGGTGACAGTTATGTCACATAAAAGTTATATGAACAGTTGAAAATGTTCAGTTGAAGACTGTACAGTTCTCAATCAACTATTTTGATACGTTTTTTTATGATAACAATTATTTGTGCTTTAGAAAGTAGCAGTGATTTCGGTCTACCAAAACACCCTGTTTTCTAGATCGGCTTACAAAGGTGAAAACTTTACGTTAATGTTAAAATTCAGTGTCGATTTGGGATTCGCTTGAAGTAATAACGTAGTGCAAGTACTTATAGATGAGCTTATCAAAAAATTGGTTGGAAGTGAGTTTCAGGGAGCACGTACCAAACTGACTGTTCCAATAAACGAATCACAGGGATCATTTTCGTGCACCAGTTAACTGCAGGTGAGAGTTTACATAATTTAAAAGTAAGGAACTAGCTTTGCATCGTCAGGACGTGCGACCACATCGCGAAAATGCGATTTCGTCGGGACACTATTAATCAAACATAGTGTCTTAATTGTGCATCCGAAGTTTTTATATAGTTACATTATTCCGACCTTGTTTTTCTTAGCCAAAGTCAAGCAGCTTTTGGAAAATCAGAAGTAAGCGTTTCTTCCGTCAATTCACTGTCGGTAGATGCTATTTCCGATTCCTATATATCTGAAATTGATGGGTTCGTGTGAAATAAGTCCCTGTCGCAACCGTCTTGTTTACTGTACGTTAGGGTCACTGTTACGTCTACAATACCGCTAATTTAAATTAACACAAGGCTTAAGGGACCTCGAATGAAACACGACCTCCACTCATATAGGTGGACCACTGAGATGAAAACGTTAAACGGAGTAAAAATAATAATTAATTGTCCGCAGAAGAAACACACCATTCTACCTGTTGTAAGCAGCTGGCTCAATGACTACTAGCGAATGTGTGGACACCTGTTTCAACTCTGTTGGGTCTCATCAGCACCATGCGCTCTGGAGAATCGAACTCACAAACAGATGACCATTATGCTGACTGTCACTAGGACCAAATTTCTACATAACTTCTTCTCATCCACTTCTGGGACTATAGTGGATGATTGCTAGATATTAAGCCAACTACAACAAGCTTGATGGGTGTTATCCCTTGAGGAAAAGTGAAGGCAACGGTCATGAAAAGTAACTGAAAGCCTTCGTTCGTATAACATACTTACGTCCAACATGGAAGTGGGCAAATTCAAGCGCTTCAGTTCAACCTCATATTCGTCTCTGCTGATTTTCCCATCACCGTTCAAATCTAATTTGGTGAATCGAACGTCCAAATCCTTGTTTGACTTCATGCTATAATAAATTGTGAAAACCAAAGATAATTGATAAATTGTGATTAAAATGAAATGATTGAATTGTTGGTATACAGCACAGGATGGCATTTCAGTACTAGGTTTCAAAATGCGGTTGTTGTATTCTGAGTTGTAAAAACAACACTAAAACTTGTACCTGCGTAGTATGTGAGAATGAAAAGTTGTGAATTTTAGAAATATTATTCCTGGCTTATATGCATGACCATGAAATGACATGCGCAGTGAGTAAATCTGAATCACTCTTTGGAGATTATCAGTGAATCTTAACAAAATCCACAGTAGCTGTTCGAAAACAGCAATCATCTTGTTGAAAACATACTGAATGCTATCCCGACGGCAAATAACACATCATCTATCATGTCAATCTACTGTACAATTCCCCGCCATTGATGAACACATGGATTTTTCTGAGTAGACCACAACATCTACAAACAACTTGAACACTTGACATTTTGAAGACCTTGAAACATTGAGTTCCCTTAATCCATTTAGTCAAAACAGAGAGAAGACATATATCGCGAGATGTTAACATTTCGATTTACTCTCATCAGTCGCCAACGTAAAACTAGCAATTTTTATACAAACTGCGTATAGCAACAACAATTGAACGAACCAACCACAAGTTCTGACCTTTCACGTTCTAATAGTTCAATCAATTCCACGGCAATGGGATTGATTGCGTCAGCGCCTTCTGCGCACACAAAACTGGCCGATGTTGTTTGATGAGCATTGCCTCGCTAATCGCTAACAGTTTTGAAGACCGCCCAAGCATTAATTTAGAACCGTGCTTCATCTCCTTACTTTGCTAATCAGTTGCCATATGGTAGAATTCGCTACTAAACAAGGATTTACATGCTCGAAAAACTAATTCCAGTAGCCAAACCTCAAACGTTTGATATAAATTATTCTCACTTGGCTAGTTGATTGAATGTATTCATCTGTTAGGTTTACCCACAGTTCGGATTTGACATGGTAAGTTTTCTAACTACTGTTACATAGCCGTTTGTGCACCCAGCAACTGATAACTGTCGCCGAACGTTGTTCGATGCTCATTTCTCCAGAGTTATCCAAGAAATCCTTGAACATTTAGCAGTTTAGTGTCTTGATTTGTCATGTCAATATGTTGCCACTTCTTGTTTTCATTTGATGTATTATTGTGGGCGTTCAGATAAATCATGGTATTCAAGGGAACATACCTGAACGATCTCATTGTGTACGCTTTGTGTGGTGCTATAGCATATGTCTATGATTCAGCGTTGGACAGTGAAGGCCGCAAAATGCACATACATGAAGAAGATATCTGGTCTATCATAAAAATAGATAGCAGAGTATAATTCGCACAAAAAATGCCACCAAGTGGTGATGTGTGAGAGTATCAGGTAGTCATTGCGACAGTAGTCGTGTAAGCAACATATCGGATTACATATGTTGTATATGGCAGCTTGCAGTACTTTTTTATTCGTAAACGTTGTAGTTCTAAATTTTAACGCATCCAGGCAACGATGAAGACATCAGCCAATCATCTCTTTTGGGCACGTAATTTACTGCTGTGTGAAGACTCAAAACCTGCACCGTAAAACCGGCTGCTAATAAGCTTGCTTTACGCGACATGAGTGAATATTTCGCGCTGTCGTTGGTATTTTAATAACCTCTGTTTTGGCGAGGAATTACGGTTAGTATTCCGAATAACTGCACAAGTTGTAACCAATTTGGCTGATTTAAAACTAACATAGTGAGGAAACATACAATCTTAGAATAGCTAAAGTATTCAATTTAGTTATGAGTATACAGGTAACACAATGATCCGTTCGTGGAAATTACAGCAAATTTCCCCAGAATCCACTTCCTGATCTCTATTGGCTAGCACAACATAGCTAGGTGAAAATGCAGTTGATCTGTAATTGGCTTACAGCTATTGCTTCGACTGGAAACAGTCCATCATGGACTATAGTTGCACTGACTGGTATCATCAGTAGTAAAAATGCTGTTCCCAATATTTCAACCTGCTCATTCACAAGCTAGCGCTCTATGTTCTTTATATTATGTCTGCTTGGACTCACCATGCAGATATAATCTAAATGGAAATGAAATCGGTCACCTTTTGTGTTACAAGCCGAAGCTTTTATCCGCTTAGCCATCCGCTTGCTCGTCAAAAGGGATTGAATGTAATAGGTGTCTGCGTTTTATGTGGTTCATGTGGGTATATACAGTACATCCTTTGTTGCCAGATAAGCCAAAACAAGAGGATAAAGCTGTTTCAACGTTGAGTTGGAGTTAAGTATTTTGGAACAATACAAATGGAACTTTTGTTCTAAACAGTTTATTATATATTTAGTCAATATAATGTTGTTATCTTGTTCATTTAATTTGGGCATTGCTCACGACATCCCGGTAGACAAATCTTAAGGAGAGATATAATTGAAAAAATCACACCAAAAGTAAAACAATATGCAGAGATTTCCACGTGATTGATTACACTTTTGGACAAAATTGATTCGGTCTGACAGCAAATCAAGCTCGGATTAGATATGATAAACACATAATTATCCACCTCTTCTGGTTTCACTCCTATACACTTGCATTTTCTTCTCGATAGGGGGTGTTAAGGTCAGGAGTCTTCAAAATGTGAACCTCCAGAATATAGCATGTATATGTACACACTGTATAGGAAGTGCACATTTCAATAATAGGTTAAAAATCGTCAGTCAACTTGTCAGTCTAATTGTTTGTAACGTTTAACTTGTCGTAAACAAAGGTTTACTAAGGCAAGTGGTAAAATCGATCCATACCTGGTTCATTAATCTGTAAATCGTAAAACTGTTTTGGTTGGCAATTGGTCAACCACATTATCCAGCACGTAATTATTCACCCATTTGCTTCTATTTAAGCCGCAACAAAACTATCACTCAATCGAACAACTAAATCATCGCATAATTTGAGTGCATTTTACAATCTGGTTAATATCATTACGTTGTTGATTATAATCGTGACAGTTCCAGTTACGCATATTGTCTCGCATTTTCCGTCAACGTTTGACTGACAACTGGCACAGTGCTTGCTTAAATTCCGTAATTCTATGTATGTTACCGTTTATCAATTTGATCAATTCACTGTGTGTAGCGTAGTATCGTCACGCCACAATAAACAGGAATGAGACATCTGACCACTTACTGAAAACATTAGACTAAGAAAAATGAACGTTGATTGCTGCTCGTCTAATAGAGAACAGGACACAAAGCACTTATTTTTACGCAACTTAGATGCAGTCTTGTGGGCGTATGTGTGTAAGTGTTAACGATGAAAAAACAAGCACGTTAGGCACAAGTAAGTTGAGCCAACCGTGGTGATATTTTAACTTTCTACGGCTCTGCTGGTGTAGTGTATGCTAAACATTTTGTTTCGTCCTCGATCCGAGCTTAATCTTATACTTTCCTTCTAACACACCTATTGATGGCACTCATGTGTGCTGTTATATTGACCTACTGATTGAATCATTTTCTCGATCTCCTTCTTCTAAGCTTAGTTTTTACCACCAGAGAATTTCAGTTTTCTTGTCCCTAAGAGATAAGATTTTGCCTCCGTTCTAACCCATCATCTGGCTATGCGACATCGACCGGTTGGACAACAAAGGCCTCCAGTCACCCACTTCCTGGTTTTATTACGTCTATTTTGCCGTAAAAACGTGATGTGCTAGTGGAAACACAAATGGTGTAGTGCAAGCCCCTTGTGATGACGGATATACGAGAGTGTCATTCAGCTTTGGTCACTATGACAGGTTAATTCAAACCATATGCCAACACGTTCTGGCAGATTTGAGGGTCAGTACTAACGCTTGAACAATGAGACTAAGTATGCTCCAGATTATTCTTGTGAACAGCACTCAATAAACAGTGATTCAACGTAACCCAGTTTGCTTGTTATGAGGCTTTCTGTTGAGACAAAAAGAGCAAAAATGCTGACATAGAGAAGAGCGACTGGGAGGGCGTGTGTATATTGATTACAGGTGGAGAACCATTCACTTACGATAGTTTCGTCATGAAATGTACGGCTGAAGCTGTCAAAGAGTTGTGTCGGAAAACACAAAGCTTTTTCAGATTTATCGGAACCGTGATAAACGTTGTTGTCTATCAAAAAGATAAAATGGAACTTCGTAAAATGCAACGAACTTTGGGATCTGGTGAATAGTTTTGCTTGCGTGACAACACAATCGCCGACATTACTCTATGGCGTGGACAGTAGAGTGAATGTTATCCTGGAATTGAAATGGGTACACAGCCCAGTAACAGGAGATAGCTTCCTCAAAAGTCGCAAAATAACTGTCAGGATTTAAACTAGACTAGATTAGACCGTAATGAGTAAGGGCATTCGTCTAGCGTCAAAAACGATTTGCTCAAACGAAATCCAGAATCACAAATTTTTCAGTTTCTCGACAACAATGTTTTTCAATACAATATCAATAATCAGGCAACCTTCTGAAGACACTTGAATGTCTCAAGTCCTGAAAAGTGCTGTTTTATGAGTAAATTTATCCGATCATACGGCAGTTCAATTCCACGATCTACTGCTCTGTTGGCAAAAGCTGGTTTGGAGATCACTGTGGTGTTTCGTTATGCAATAATACAATGGTTTACTTGCAGCAGTAGGTTCGTAGGTT
>JTDE01021220.1:64134-75172 GCA_014338405.1 Paragonimus skrjabini miyazakii | reverse complement strand
AGTTACCGAGGGAAGGGTATGAGGAAGGAGATTCGACCCGATCTATAAATTTTGCCGCTGAATAATTTGAAAGTTCAAATTGATTTTCATTTTACCTTTTAACGGCTTTTGATACAGCCTGCTTCAAAGCAAATAGTTTTAAGAAAAAGGAATTTTAAGCCCGCCTATCGAGAAAATTTATCCGACAAGCATTTGAGTTTGATTATAAAAATTGGCTCCGAATACTTGAATTTCGATTCATTGAAATTTTAAGCTTTAACTAGTTGTCTTAGGTTTTGTAGTATTCTCTCATAAGCACTCATGCTTCAGCCGAACTTTTCAATCGATCATTCACAACCAACACGCTTTTTATTCTTTGAATACATAGTTGATGTAAAACACATCTTTTCATACGCGCAGCCAGAAAGGATGGAAACTGATATATTTTTACTATTCAGTCCTGCGTGAGCCTTGGAATTTTCACAGCATCGTTCGATCGGTTTTCTCTTTAGCCTGGTCCCTTCACCTTCAGTTAAGTGATGATTTTTTCATAGTTGCATTTGTTACACTCAGATTATTACGCAATAATTGAGACTACTGTACGTAAATGTGGCACCTTAACGAGGTGGTTGTAAGATGTTGCATTTGTTCTGACCGTTTGATACCGATTAGTCAAATATATACAGACGGAATTAATGTATCCAGTTATTCAACCAGATATCTGCAGTAGCTTGCGGAAAATTTCACAGTATACAATGTGACCATTTCAGTAAAGACGTTCAAGACTCCCCACTGAATACAAACTCCCATAGGTGTTTGACCAAAACTGATAAATGCGATCGGCATCTCGAAAGAAGCAGAATTATCGTTCTTTGTACACTAAACGAGTTAATCCGAATTCGAATCATGGCTTCGGATGTTCACTGTACATTGTTGGTAAGTGATCCACAATTTGCATGATTTCGAAAATGCTATGTTTAGGTTTACAGACTGATTCATGGAGAAGAACCATGAAATCACACTGCCTGTACTAACGAGCAGAAGCCACAAAGAATTTGATAACTGTATAACTCAAGGCAGAACCTGGAAACAACAAACTGATCCGAAAATAGTGTACGGCCATGGCATGCACTTCAATTTTATGATTGCATTTTTGGTGAAATACCATCAGTTGTCAAATAAAAATAGCCATGCTTCCAAAAGCGAGCAATAGGGTTCCGGTACGTACCTTTATCTCTCAGTCCTAATTTTTATCATGGTCCTCCGTGCACACAGACGACATTAATTCATCAGTATTACAAAAACTTACTGCTTTTCAGTTTAGTTTTGTTTATCTACCTCCACAGTTCTACAGCTTTACCTCACTATCTTCACTATCATGAGCAATAGTTGGACAATCGTACATTCGTTAATCCGACTGAAACCGACATTGTCACATCAGTGAGACTTAGAAGAAGTAATCCATATCCCCTGACCTGGCTACCGTGACGTAGTAAAACTAACAACAGAACGCGTTAAACTTTGTATGCTTTAATTACACGCACACCTAGTTCCAAAAGTGTGGTTCAAGTATCAAAAAGAAAAGAAAAAAACCTTTTTGTGAGTGTCCGATATAGTATGAGTACTTACCTTAACAGTAATTCTAATCTATCAGAGTCACCAAACGTTACCTATACACCGCTGTTGCATGATTAAGCAAATCAACATGTGAGCGCACGTTCCATATAGGTCCAAGCGTTTAGTTCCCTAGCCTCATGATAGATGACATCCGACTGCTGGCAAACATCCAGGCAAGCGACAGGAAGTGTAGGACTAGAAACCTTTCCATTTTATTAAATAAAAGTAGATAACCTAGAACACCATTATATTTCCTCAAGGGAGTGTATCGGTAAGAACCATTTTTGTCATACGATAGCCAGTAGAAAAATGTGAACTGTGGCGAGACTCACAAAAATCCATCCAAATGAAGGTCACACAGACAGAGTAGTTTTGGCAAACGTGGTGTGCCAAACCCGTAAGAACGTTCAACCGAGTCAACGAGCAAGAAGATTAATCTGAGTATCCTTATTCACCGGTGTGGCTAACCAAACAGTCGCTTCCAGTACCGACAAAGTATGTTTGAGTCAAGACAATATGTATGCTTCTGAAATTAACATCCAAGTGCTCAGTTCCCCCCCCCCCATAGGCCGAGTATCAGATCGTCTAACTTATTCACTACTGTATCTTACCCCGAAGAAAACCTCAAGGTTTCACGTGAGATTGCAACCTTTTTGTGCAACCACAGTTGAGTTGAATCAGTAGACGGTGGTTATCTACGTAAGCAGAATGAAAAGTATTAGTAATTTACTTTTGGGCGATAAATTGACCTGCGCTAATCATTCAAAAAGGGAGTATCATTCAAAAAAATTATGACAGATTATTATGTTTGTAAGGAGATTGTGAAACAGATAGAGGATGGTACAACTCAGTGTGTAAATGAAACACTAGGTAGACATATGACTATGCAATCATGCGAAGCACTTTCAACAACATCAGCATCGTTTATGAGAACGTTCACAGACAAATCCTAACGACTTTCAACTTACACCAGAACCGTACCATCTAGTTTTGAGTAGTAAGTTTCTGAAACCGAGCTGTACAAAAATCGGTTTAATCAGTCCCCGTAAGTAATCAGATGTTACCGATGTGAAAGCTTTTTGAGCGTAACTAACCGTGATACTGTGTCGAATCGCTCTAGTCATAACTGTGGTAATCAATGCAAAGAAAAGAATTGCCGCTTCACTGAGCAGCAGCCTCGAAGGCGAGAAGCCGAAACCATTACATATCTAGAAAAGCATACAATCAAGGTAGCCCGAGAGTATTAGACATGCAAGATTCGGCGTCAGTTATGTCGACGAACAAAATTCTAGTCTAGTCAACAACTCATTCACACACAAAATACTAAATTGGTACCTGAACGGCGAAAAATTGTCTTATCTTCAGACAAATTTGCAACTTACTGTAATGAAAACCGGTTCCGTTCAGCACTTACCGAAACCCTCACACAGTAGACAATCTAACCGAAGACTAAACGAAAGTTGTTTTGGGACACCTCAGGAATAAACAAATGGTTTTAATGATATATCTTTCGTTCTTTGTTCTGTAATGAACCAACCAGATTGTAGCTTGTGATGTTGTATGTGCCATTAAGGTGAGCCAGTAATAGACCCAAGTTTCTTTAATGCTGATGTGCATCTACAATTTCTTGTCTCATGGTTGAGAACTGGCTGTTGCGACCAGTCTCAGATATTCTCATTATTACTTATGTTGGCGGTTTGAATTCAATTACAACTCTTAGGGCTCCTCGACGTCCCTAGCTTATCCCCACACTTGGATCTCTATTATGAGACGTTGACAACCCTTAATCAAACAGTGAAGTCAGTTTATGGACTCGAGTAGTATTCAACAAATAAATTTGAATTTGAAAAAGAACCGGGTTATTATGCGTGCTCCAAACTCAATCGATGACGTTTCCAGCAACGAAACCTCAATGGATGTTGTATGTTGAATAAGGCAAACCTGGGACGATGTTCACCAGTTGATTATGAGTACACTGGACATCTGTAAACTTCTCACCAACCTACTTTGACTGTCCGCGGAGATCGAGTTACGTAAAGCTCAAATCACCATTATGTATTGTGCCTTCACCCATAATTTGGAAGGGAGTGTGGTTCTACTAAACTGTTCACATTTTTCAGGACAGATGATGACATGGCACAGAAGGAAAATAGGGACATTTGAGTCCTCGAGATGATTGAAGTGTTGAGGATGAGGAAGCGAAGATAAAAGAGGAAATGGGAAGCATGCTGTCAAAACACACCCGTTCTGTGAATGGCTATAGAGCCATGTTTGTCAATGACACCTAGAGTTGAAATCATACAACTAAAAGTTACTGTTCAACGGCAGGAGTAAAAGACGAGACAGTAAACGTCAGATCCGCTTACGGAACCTAAAGAAATCTTTATTTGTAAAAACATCAGACAACTAATGTGCGGCGTTCCCAGATTTACAACAGACCACTTTAAAAAATACATGCTTCCCAAGAACGAAAAATTACAGTCGGCCCCCATATTGTCCGTGATTAAGAAATGATTGTATATACAGTGCAAATGACTGACGAACGATATATCAACCTCTCAATCAGTCTTCAATAACAGTAGTGGAACTATTCAAATTCCCTTCAAAAAACATCCACGATTATAGTAATTCAAAATGACTCACATTTTCCGTGATTTCTGATCACTTTGTGCAGCATCAGTTTTATAAACATATAAACTCAGGCTTCCTTAGCCAGTCGATGGTATGACAGTCATGTGTACTCTCGGAGCAAGTAAACACAATGAAACCTACAAAAATATCGATTTCACCTTACGCCTTGGTCGATTGATCGACAACAACATAAATTCCGCCGACGAACAGCCTGGATGTATGGAGAATACGCACACACAAATATCTGCATACACCCACACGTTAGTATACATGCGCGCAAACGAGAGGTAAACTCTGTTCATCGTTTTTCAAATGTCGCAGGATGATCCGTTTTGTATGAACTGATTCACATCTAAACGGAAAAACAGCAAATCGTTGGTCAACCAACGTTTGAAAGAAAAAGCTATCTGTAAATATCCAGCTGCACTATACGGTCGTCTGATTCAACAACTCATGAACTACTTGACACAATCCGTCGCATGCATCTTTTTTCAATGGAGTAGTTCACTGTTCCATTAAAAATCTGCGAAGGGCATTAATCAATACACTATGTTATCACCGTGTTCGCAGTAAGATCACACAAACGCTTCAAACCAGTTGATTAGTCAATCATCTAATTAACACAATGTGTTCATTATTGATCAGGTAAACTGTTGTCTGTGAAGTATTCGATGTTCGGCTGTACACTACAAAGCCCCAAATTGTAAGATTAACGTGAGCTTCAGCTTAGGAAAAACATGTTCCGTACAGTTTAATGAAACGTGAGTGTGATGAGACCAACACATTTTATGATCGGAATGTTACGAAAACCGTGAAGACGGTCATTCCGGGTAATACCGGGTGGGAAGAACGAACTCATATCACCAAATCACGCATTTACTTATTTAGAGCATGTGTGGCAAAAATCACGAACGAGGACTGATGAAAAGTCTGCTGTTTTAGATTGTTTAAGTAGGTCCTAGAGAATTGACAACTCGTAGGCGGTAAAATGAGTACCGGAAAATCCGGTTTTTATACTCTTTACACAAGCGATCAAACCTACTGGTTAAGTTTTTTGTTGCATTTAATGAAAATTTTCAAAGAATGAGGTCATTATTCTTGTTCATTTTGTGATGCTTCAGTCATCCACAATAAAATCTATAAATGTGAATGACCGGCAAATCACCAGGTCGTCAAAGTTAGTTAGGTATAAAACTTCCCGTACAGAACATCATGCAGGTATCTAAATGATAACCACTTACTCAAAGTGGTTTTACGAATTGTTTTGATTTTTGTATATATATACGATTGCGTGACGCCGCATGAGGAATGTAATCCGCAAACTCAGTCATGTAAAAAATATCGTAATAAAGTGTTCAAAATTGCTTCTGGAGACTAATATTTTCAACCGACATTTTACCGATTGTTTTGCTAATTGTGGACACATGAAATCACAAACAATTACTGTTTACAACAAAATAGTATTATTTGCTCAGTCCACTTTTACGGAAAATAGAAGGTTAGCATCACCTACATCTAAGCCTAACGACTGCATTCAAACGCACCTGGTTTTCGACTGTCACACTAGAATGAGCAGTAAAAGTTACGAATCCCGTTCGTGTTTATAAAGCATAGATTGTGCGGTACCAGCCTCGCACAGACGTCCAGTACCGAGGCAACCGACTAAATGCGGTCCCAGCAGACTATGTCAGCAATCAATCAGCAACGCAGAGTATCAGGACTACTTTACATTTAAAAACGATAAATAGAAATGCTGAGCTGTACAGTACACTTTTCAGCAGAATTTCGTTGCAATTGAAGACATCGTGAAAGACAGAATTTCTTAATTCTCGTGGTGACAACGGACATGTATTGTTTTATCAGCTCATTTCATCATGCTTAATCAAGTAGAAGTGAGCTACTCAACATGGTGATAATTTTGAAGAGCGAATCACTGGATAAGACAAAATTCATTAATTTTGTGAGGGAAAAAACCAGTAACATTTAGCCTTATATCACAATCAATATTCAGTTTAAACTCAGTGTACACGTAAATCGATATTCCATTTACGACATACTGTGTATGCACACCTCATTTCGCCAATTATTATAATGGCTGACAAAGTAGGGTAGCGAAATACACAATGACACCCGGACAAATAAAGACTGACTGCTATATTAGTGAAATGAGTAAACGGCTGAGAATACATTTAGACAGAGGTCAGTTAGCCAGTGGCACATTATCACGTTCTTTACTGTATATGACGCTCATACACTATTCTTCGCTTACTATAAACAGGTTTTCGCCATACCCGAGTTTACTAAAACCAGTGTCAAACATGTGGTTGCCTATTCAATATAATCCGTAAATTTCAAAGGCATTCGTCACAATTGATTTCAATTATATTCTCCCTGAAAAACCTCGAGCACCCAGCAGTAAGTAACATTTGCATCCTTTTCAAAAGTGGCGAGCCAAATTTCAGAGTTGAAACATTAGTAATTCGTGAGCACCATGATATCACAAATAAAACAGGCACTTTCATATATTTGAAGAATGACTTAAGGAAATTGTAAAGCAGCCAAGGCAAAAGTATGTCTGTCTAGTAAAGTTACCTTAGGAAATCAATTAACAGAGAACACTCATTCCATTTCTGTAGAAACTCCATGCAACGATTTGGAACACTCGAATCAAACGTAGTTGGGTTATCGCCCAAGGGTGACCTTCATTTCAGCCACACAGTATAATAAAGGCGAAGAGAATTTGACAATCGACGACCAGTCTAACACAAATAGCCTGTGAATCTTATTCTGTCCAATTTTTGTTTATTTTATCTCTGATGAAATATAATTCTTTAGAATTGTGCCCATCAACCGGTGCGGTAAACAAATACTCGGGGCAAAGCACCATCCTATCACGCGAATCACCGTCTATTGCGGAATGAACGATTTAGCCGAGCAGAAGTTACATCTTTGATGTTGCACAGACTGGCGGGGAGAATTCAGTTGATGGAAAATGACTGTTTTTAGTACGTAAGACATTAAATTATTCAACGCAGTACAGTCAGGTGGATGAACTAAAATTACATCGTGATCGTTTCGCAATTTGTTTCAAAATAATAAACGGATAAAAGGAGCATTTTTGATATGGTGATGGATAAGAACGTCGAACAGTTATTATGAAATTGCAACATAGTGAGTGTTCAAAAGTTATGCGTACGATACACATATAGTTATGACTAGATGGAAAAGGCGAACAGTGAATGACAGATATTTACTGACGTTTCGAACGAGCATGATTATCACGGTAGCAGACTGGATGATCGCTGCCGACATCAGTTCCGACTGGATCATCAGGTCTCCCTATAACCGACACGTCAATGGACGTGAGACATCAACCATCTCTTTTGGCTGCAAAATGATATATAAACAACTGTGAGACCGGTCAACCTAAGCCAGAGGTAAAAACAACCGCTCATGCAAGCCAAACCGTGGGTATAAATATATTAAACGTATTCAACGGGGGGCACTGCCATTCTTCCGGAAACTATCTATTTCAGATGTTTTTATTTTAGCACTATTGTGAAAGCCCGTTTCAGCCGCATTTCACTCGCTCAAGCACAATGATCGACTGACCCTTAGTTGAACTGAACTCTACGACTCAGATCAAAACCAACCTCGTTCTGAAAATTTACGCCCATCACCTGCACATTGTTTCGGATTTGGGAATCAATACACTGTTTCTGATGTTCTCATTTCACTCGGATCACTATGATTCACGAGTGTGAGTGTTTTACTGCGTTCCCATATCCGTTCTGACTGGTAGCGCAGGTTATAGCACTAAATTAGGGGTGTCTCACTACAGCTCCGATAACGGTGAGTCGACTGGCGCCGGCCTCCTCTGTAGGTAGATTAGGTCGTCAAGTCTATGATACTTCTTCATACAAATGTCTACCAGCTGGAGAACAGTTCACTTTATCGCAAGTATAATCAATATACCAAGTGGGTGGTGAGGTAACATCGAAAGTGCATCTTCGTGTCACTCTAAGCCTTTAATCTGACTTCAGAAATCAACTCAATCATTTGCATCATGATCATAGCGAACAGCAACGCCAGACTGAATTATATTGTCATCGGAGAACTCGGTTACCAAGCTCAAAGATGACAATAGTAGACCAGTTGTTGAACCTACCATCAGAAATCATAAAAGCACTCAGAGTTCACAACATTCTTTATCCAATTATCTCCCTGAAACAGGGAAACAGCTTGTCATCTGAATTTTCATTTAATATGATGCGCGTTTACAGACGTCCACTGAAACCATGACTCAGTCAGTTCACCCTACCCATGATTCCACGTGAACGAATTGTGGACAATCTGTCAAATGTGATAGATTAATCTTCAACTCCATGCCTAATTGTTACGTACGCGGTGAATGTAAGAAGTACTACCTATAAGGGTTAAATCTAGACAACGAAGTGGCTACCTGTCATCTTCCTGTAGTGAACGGCCCATGTATGCAGCCGGACTCCGGATAATCCGAAACCGTTCGAAAAAAAAAACAGATTCGCAAGTATTAATAGATAGTGTACTTTCCGCTTAAGCACTGTATGATGTGACAATTGTCCAAATATTTTCAATACCTATTCGTGATGGTAGAGTTCTTTTAAAGCACAGTGTGCGAGAAAACTTGCGCTGAACAAACTACCAGACAGTACATAAACTTACTTTAAACACGCCTCACGAAATAGCATAGTAGCTCAAACTGCATTACTGTTAAAAGTTGATTTATTTCAAATAAAGCCCGGCTTAGCGGGATCAGTAGATGAGACAAAAAATGAGCGAAACCGTAATTAGACAAAACAATAACAACACAATTCAGTCTCTTAGGCAAATGAATTAAAGTCCAAACTTTACAGAACGGTTATGCAGACACATTTGCAGTTTGAATGGAAGGATGAAATAGAATGGAAGTGGATTTAGAGGAGTCAAATTCTCACAGTTGAACACCTGGCAACTTTCGAATGACAAAATAATGATACAAGCTGGGTGGGAAGCAGATCAGCCACAGTGACCAGAGTAGATAAATCAGCAAGGGGAAGGGACTGTGGAACATCTAGAAAGGGTCGTAGACATATGGGAAGCATATCGATAAATCAAAAGGCCTACATATCGAAAATGAGAATCACAGAAATGTTGGCCAACACAAATCGAAAATTCGCGATGTCGTAATGAAACAGATTGGCAATCCAGCAGAACGAGATATGCGTGTCAAAAAGAATAACCATTGAAGAGAAAGCACACATAGGTGAAGAAGTAAGGAGAATAAGAGCAGTTGTCACGAACTCAACGCAAAATCGTCTGCGTAGGCATAAACCAAATATATCTAGAAAAAATATACGTTTTGAAGAAAAGTGTTTGAAAAATGCACTACGGCGGTCGAATACGCAAAGAAAATGAAGACACAGATCGATCCACCATTCAAAACCGGAGTAGTCCCTGATAATGGAAATCGGCAAACCTGAGAGAGGTATGTAAACAGAAAGAATAATTTGCAAATGATAACAAAGAGAAAACGTCAAACACTAAGTTTGTAGTGAGGCTGCAGACGGCTCAGAGAATGAAAAAATGCAATGACTACAGGATTAAATATCGAAATGCATGCACCATATACACATACACACGCAAGTTAAAGTGCAATCTGAATACGAATGAATAACAGAGACTACACCAGTCGGGCACTAAGACATCCATTCTATCGCCATTCAGTGTATTTCTGCGGACTTCTGTATTATCATCGTTACGACTGTTCCCATACGTTCTCTGTCTATTTTTGAGCCGCTAAAACCGTTTGTATTCAATGCCTTCGAGTCTTTCATTTGGATAGCTGCGACGTGCTCTTGCGTCTCTTCACTCAGGACTAGACCGAAACATAAAGAACTGGTAGTGGAATGTAGTTAAACCCCACCAAACGGCGCTTGACAGTTTACGCTGGGCTGTATGATTATGAATCACTTTTAACAATGTCATCTTAACAGGAAACGTCAAACCCATACGTTCAATAGGAACAGGGAAAAGTCAGAAGAAAGTTGATGAACACCGTGATGTCCACTAACTGGGCGGACTTAATCAATCCTACGTAAACTATGAACTAGCCAGTTGGCTAATCACACGTTACAGCGATAAGAGAAGACAAACACCGTACACAGAGTGAAATGAATGAGTTATCTTCAAGTAACATTGATTGTCTCCCCGGATAACACGTCGAGAACGCTGAGTTTTTGAACGAGCTGACAAACAGCGTTTAGTGATGAATATTCATACAGCTTAACCACGACTACATGCACTAACATTTGAGCAAAACTGTAGCACATGTCGCCAGGACCCATATATGTTGAGTGTGAACCGCATTGATACAATAAAAAATATCGACCCCACTTTGGAGGGAGACCGGCATTTGGTGACCAAATTAGTCTGCTCAATGACGTCGTTGTATGTGTAATACTGATTTGCATTCCATGAGAATAGTGCCACTGATGAGGTGACGCTTTTATAAATATGTCTTAGTAAGCTGTAATCGACCCTAATGCAGTGGTGATAAGAAGGCGCTACTGTCGAAGTCCGGCTATATGGGTACATATACCATTTAACGTGATGAACGTATGAGATCGGAGATCTCGACCTGTCTAAGAAGTCCTAATCGCGGGGTTATCGATTGGAGTTAACAGACAGTAACTGTGGCTCCATTTCGAGACGATCGGGCAACCTGATCATTACTCACAAGCGAAAGTGGTTGAGCGTTCACATATGATAATTCGGTCGTGCCTAACGTGAG